>JABXWE010019771.1:0-24525 GCA_014611495.1 Limonius californicus | reverse complement strand
TAAGGTATGGGAAAGTAAAAAAGGTAGACGACCCTAAGCCCTGTGGCGGACAGGGAAACAAATATCATAATTTGTTGATAAAAGTTTTTTAAATTTGTGGTTGTACGACCTTTAAGAGTCCCCTTAAACGGTAGCCACGAATATTAAAAAAGAATTGTGGAATTCAAAAGATGATGATAACTAATAAATAACGAGCAATAATAATTATTCTTTCAGAAAGTGCCAAAAACAATTCATTACATACAATTTAATGCACGAGACCGAAAGGTGACTGCAGTGCGAGTACATGAAATTGTGTCCGGTGCGTGATATAAACAAGTTTTCCTATTGTCAGGGGAACAATTGGCAAAAAGATGTAAATATTGAGTACAATCAAAAGCAGTATGTTGTTAATGAATATAAGATGTAGCTACTGAGTACAATTATAGTTAACATTATTTTACTTTCAATATTACAATTTGTTTTCGGCTTAGACCGCGTCGTCATTGGGAACTACATCCAGCATTATCAGGTAAGGACCGACCTGTAGCTTGTCTGCCTTTACAAGCATTTGCTCTAGAAGTTTGAGCAATATTTGTTCGTAGGCCCTGCCTGCCTAAACAGAACCGTGTGCTTAGATTATTTAACCATGGCGCGGGCAAGGATTTGATCTTGATGCTTATGCCTGTGAGCTGTTTGTAAACCCATACAAACTAACGTTTCGCAAGACATTGCAGCTTGCAGAGTGAATAGAACATTGAACTCAAATCCGGGAAGCGGTGGTATTTAAACCTCTTTGAGTCAGTCGGGCAGAACGACGGAGTTGTGGTTGGCTGTCATCGTTGGGCAAAGACGGATCCGGTGGAGCGTGATCGTGTGATCGATGATGCTTCGGAGTGCTTAGAGGATAAACTACTGTAGTCCAAGCTTTACCGAGTCTAAAACCGTCCTCCCTGTTTATGTTGTTAGGTTATTTTTCAATTTAAATTACTTCACGTATGATACGGGAGAAGTAATGAGGCACTCTGGCGAGTACCCGAGCATTGTCAAAGTTCATCTTATGCCCAGTTAAACCAGTATGTTCAGCCACCGTAGATTTTGTGATGCGTTTATGTTGGCAATCACCTTTGTGCTCTCGCAATCTTAACTCAATGGAACGAGCAGTGTGTCCGATATAGTTTGAGCCACAGGAGCAAGGGATATTGTAGATCCCGGCTGATTTTAAATTTGATATATGATCCTTTACGGATCTGAAACCGTTTCCCAAAGTTTCATTAGTCCTAAAGACTGTCTTTATGCTGTACCTTTTAAGAACATGCCCAATCTTATCCGTAGTGCCTTTACTCTAAGGTAGAAAAGTTGAGCCTTCCGGAAGTGCCAGTTCTTCCTTAGCCTTGGGCTGTTCCGCATTGCGGATTGTTCTCTGAATTTCTGTGGCTGTATAAGCATTTTGTTGTAACGACATTTGTTGTAGGTGTTCTGCATCTGAGATTCGAACTGCTCTAGTTGTTAGAGTTTTTAGCACAGTTGCTTTCTGCATCGGGTGATGATACGAATTTGCATTTAAATACCTGTCTGTATGTGTTTTCTTTCTTTCTGTGTACTGCGTGCCCCAAGCTGCCAACTGGTTTACGTGTAACATATACGTCTAAGAATGGAATACTGCCATTTTCCTCTATTTCCATTGTGAATTGGATTTGATTATGAAATGAGTTTGGGTGTACTAAAAATTGTTCTAATGTTTGGCGTCCGTGAGACCAAATGACCAACGTATCGTCTAAATATCTGAACCAGTATTTAGGTTTAAGATCAGCTGCTGCCAAAGCTTTGGTTTCAAAGTCTTCCATGTATATGTTTGCAATACTACGAACAAATATTACTCAAACTTCTAGAGCAAATGCTTGTAAAGGCAGACAAGCTACAGGTCGAGCCTTACCTGATAATGCTGGGTGTAGTTCCCAAATGACGACGCGGTCTAAGCCGAAAGTAAATTGTAATACTGACAGTTCGAGAAACCGCGAAAGCCTCAAAGAATATATTGTTTTAGTTTATAACGCCAAAATAAAAATTGCTGAAAAAAGAAAATTGAGAAAACAGTGGCAGCATACACGTTCTCCACATGATAAAGCCAAATTAAACAAAGCGATAAAAGAACTAAAGAAACTGCTGGAAGAAGAAAAGAATAAAAAATACTGATTAAGCTAGCAATCATTTATGGAATCGGCGTTTTTTTCCAGCGGCTTTTTTCTTCGTTTTTTTTCCCAGGTTTTTTTTACCCCGGCTTTTCTTCCCACCAGCTTTATTTCCGGCTTTCCATTTTTTTCTGCTGGTGACTCTTTTAGGAAATGTTGGCGGACGCACGGTTTAGTTTCAAAAACTCAAATAGTTTATCTAACTAAAATATTTAATTTCTTCATGGTTGGGTTAGCTGAATAATTCGGTATCCGGATAGTCTGGTCAATCGATTGTAGGAATTATTCAGTATCCGAATTAAGCAGATACTGAATACTTCTCTGTTCGGTTAATCGGTTACAATATTTTCAAAAATATACAACCCTCTTTCGTCTTTATACATAAATGCCGAAGGTGACCATGATATTACTAGAGAGAGCTCTTTCTCGGTTGCTATGATATAAGATTTTAATTTATTTAGTAATTAAGGCGCCCTAAAAACTAAGATTTTAGGCACTATTGACAGTTCTCAAACTTATATTTTTCAATATAGGTTGGTTAATATCAGGTATTTTAAAAGTTTGTAGTTTAGTGTTATTTAGATTTGATATGTTCATTTCCAGAAAATAAAACAGGATCTACCGTTTTATTTTCACAACTAACCCACTTATAAGAAAAAAACTGTCTTTTTTATTAAAGGCGCGCACATTTATAGTATTTTTCCTATAACTTGATTATTTGTGGAAGTAAACTCATCGCTCAGAGGAAAAGGAAAAAGAACATGGCTTCTCCCAACGCTTATTGAAAAACTGCAATGAGTCGTAAAAATTTCAATATTTGTTTCGAAATCTACATAAAAGGTGTCTTTAATAATGGCTGCGTTATCATTGACAATAAAAAAATAGACTTTGAAAATGTTAATTTTTTTAAGTCTGTACTGAAAACTAAGCAGAACTAAAAAGAATTTATTTGTGGAAGCTATTAGTCTGTGGGAAGGGTCCCGGTCCCGTGTGTTCGAATCCCGGTTGAGGCGACCGCATTTCACTTAGTTATGCTTAGGGTGCATGTTGCATGAATGGTTAGTATGTAAGGGACGCCCGCACCTCTAGAGTAATGCGCAAGCGGTTCCGAGGAGGGGGTAGTATGAATGAATGGCAAACAAAGTAGTCTGTGGGAACCTAAACAATTCATTCATTTCATTACACGAATTCGTTCAGGAGATCTCACGCATTGTCCAGTTATTTTTGAAAGGCTCTACGTATATTGCCGACTTGCTTAAATATTAGGTAATCCTGTAATCTTTACATACATAAGCCGATTATTAAAGATAGTTATGGAAAAACTAATTTTATTTCTTAATTATTAGCGACCCAAGCAATTACTGTAGCATTTTTAGATTAATGAAAAATATTTGTAAATTGTTTGTATGCATAATTTTTATCAACTGCTGTAATTTCAGGTATTACTGAGAATGAACGGTACCCTCAAGACAGCACGGGTCGTTTTGTCTGCTTCCAATGTGGTTTATCCTACAAACACAAAACTCACCTCAAACGTCACGTTGCAAATGAGTGCGTTAACGTGATGCCTAGATTCGAGTGCAATTTTTGTGGACGCAGGTTTACCCAAAAAAATAATATGAAGAGGCACCAGAGACTAAATAAATGCGGCGCTAAACAATCTATTCTGCAAGGCCATGCAGTTGACGAGCAGTCTTGTTATACCTTCGCAGTTGATTAATTGTTTGTTTTAATTTAGTACGTGTAGTTTATATCTGTCAAGTCGTAGGATTCTATGGCGAAAACTGAAGCCACAAAGTTCATTATCATTTTGCAGTAACATATTTAATTTTGTAAATATTCACATTTGAAGTGTATTAAATTGTGACTGCTTATCAGTGATAATATGCTGTAATAATATACGAACAGAAAAGCGGCAGTTACCTAGCTATTAGCGATAGCTATTAAATCCGTCAAACACCTAGTAGTACCTAAATATATCTTTTTTAAATGTATTTTCTTATTATTAATTGCATCGTAGTAGTGTAGAGTTGCAGAATACTTAAGCGGCGTTTTCACGATTCAACTTTCGTTGAACAACTAAAAGTTGAAAGGCAGTTGAACGTACATTGACGCATGTGACCCTTGCTTAGTTGAGCATTATTTAGTTGAAGCAACGAAAGCCGAGTGGAGTTTAACTCTTGTTATACAGTTAACTGTGATCTTATGACCGTGTGAAGTACTACACTGTCTTTCGAAAAATTACCATTCTTGTCAATTTGTTTACTTTTAAAATTCTTGCAGTGTTTCATATATTTCATAGCAGACTGAATGCAAAAAAATTGATATAGAATTTTTCAAGACTCTGTATATAAAAGCTAACAATAAATGAGAATCCCCCTGTTGCTAAAACTCTTTATGTTATGTATTTGTAATTTTAATCTGGCTGCCATTGCTTCTTGCTTAATAGTATATTATTTTTAATCTTATTTAAAATTTTTATGAGTAGTTCAATAAATTTGTCTTCATTTATTTTTAAATAATTTCGAAACCTATTGTAATTTTCCGCAGCTAATTCTCCCAACAGTATTTATGAAGCAGTTAAACGATTTATTCTTAAAATTCAATTCCGCATCCAAAAACGCGGCTCTCTACGTTTCATAGTGTGTGTCAAACAAATATTGTCGAAGTTCTTTGCTCAGAACTTCACAAAGTATGTTAACTGTTGCAATAATAATATCATTTGTCGCCATTTTAAATTTCGCCGTTCTTTCAATTTTTAGTGAACCGTGAGTGTTTCATCAACTAAAGGCGCGTTCTCACGATTCAAACTTCGTTGAACAATAACTGTTGAACAACTTGGTTGAAACCTAAGGGCCGTTCTCACGATTCAACCTTCGTTGAACAATAACAGTTGAACATCTTTGTTGAAACCTAAGTTGATCAACAAACTGGTTTTCACGGTACACTAAAAAATTGAAAGGACAGTACAATTTAAAATGGCGACATATGATATTATTATTGTAACAGTTAACTTAGACTTAGATATAAAAGAGAAATCGTTTAGGCACTTCACAAAAATTAGCTGTGGAGATTCGTTTTTTAAGAGATACCGCACACGTTTCGGTTTTTTGAATCACAGCTAGTTGTACAAAAAAAGTTAAACCTCGTCATACTTTCGTTGCTTCAACTAAAAGTTGTTCACCTAAGTTGAAGCAAGGTTCACATACGTCAATGTACGTGCAAGTCTTTCAACTTCTAGTTGTTCAACAAAGTTGAATCGCGAGAATACCGCTTTAGGTTTCAACAAGGTTGTTCAACTGTTATTGTTCAACGAAAGTAAAATCGTAAAAACGCCCCTTTAGGTTTTAACAAAGTTGTTCAATCGTTATTATTCAACGAAAGTTTAACCGTGAGAACGCCCCTTTAGGTTTCAACAAAGTTGTTCAACTACTATTGTTCAACGAAAGTTGAATCGTGAGAATGCGCCTTTAAGTTTCAACAAAGTTGTTCACCTGTTATTGCTCAACAAAATTTGAATCGTGAGAACGCCCCCTAGGTTTCCACCAAGTTGTTCAACTGTTATTGTTCAACGAAAGTTGATTCATGAGAACGTCTCTTTAGTTTTCCACAAAGTTGTTCAACTGTTATTGTTCAAAAACAGTTGAATCCTGAGAACGCTCCTTTAGGTTTCAACAAAGTTGTTGAACTGTTATTGTTCAACGAAAGTTGAATCGTGAGAACGCCCGTTAGGTTTCAACCAGGTTGTTTAACTGTTATTGTTCAACGAAAGCTGAATCGTGAGAACGCCCCTTTAGGTTTCAACAAAGTTGTTCAACTGTTATTGTTCAACGAAAGCTGAATCGTGGGAACGCTCCTTTAGGTTTCAACAAAGTTGTTCAACTGTTATTGTTCAACGAAAGCTGAATCGCGAGAACACCCCTTAGGTTTCAACCAACTTGTTCCACAGTTATTGTTCAACGAAAGTTGAATCGTGAGAACGCCCCTTAGGTTTCAACCAAGTTGTTCAACTGTTATTGTTCAACGAAAGCTGAATCGTGAGAACACCCCCTTAGGTTTCAACCAACTTGCTCCACAGTTATTGTTCAACGAATGTTGAATCGTGAGAACGCCCCTTAGGTTTCAACCAAGTTGTTCAACTGTTATTGTTCAACGAAAGCTGAATCGTGGGAACGCCCCTTTAGGTTTCAACAAAGTTGTTCAACAGTTATTGTTCAACGAAAGCTGAATCGTGAGAACGCCCCCTTAGGTTTCAACCAAGTTGATCAACAGTTATTGTTCAACGAAAGTTGAATCGTGAGAACGCCCCTTACGATTCAACCAAGCTGTTCAGCAGTTATTGTTCAACGAAAGTTGAATGTGAGAACTTCCCTTTAGGTTTCAACCAACTTGTTCAACAGTTATTGTTCAACGAAAGTTGAATCGTGAGAACGCCCTTTTAGATTTCAACACAGTATTTCAAATGTTATTGTTCAATGAAAGTAGAATCGTGAGAACGCCCCTTTACGAAGCTAATATTGGCAGCACTTCAACACAGAAGGCATCTTAGATACCAGGAGTAGAAATTCTGAAAGAATTTTTTAACATATTAAGGCTCATTCTTGAGTAATAATTATAACAGTAATAAATGACAAATAAATATTACTAAATCATTCTGGAAACACCAACACTGAAGCTGTGCTTCATGAGTAACGTACCGTGTATACATATATTACATCCTATGTCGCGAAATCCTTGTGTTTAGTTAAAGGTAACAATTCGAATACTTAACGTATTTTTTATAATAATATTGCTGACTAATATATTTCCATGTATGATAATTTTTGTGTTCTAAGTGATATACCACTTCATGGAAGAACAGTTGAAGATGGGTATGGAAGATTTTCTGAGCACATGAGTTATTCTATCCACACTAATTTTTGAATTTGACGTCAATGACCTTTACTGACAATTGTGTGGAACACCCAGATAATAAAACACATTACAAATAACATGTAACAGTTAAGTTAGAACCGAATCTTTCTAATTGGTGCCGAATTGTTTCAGTTTATATGCCTATCCACCGAATGAAAGTGCAGTTACTAGAACACGAAAAGCCATTCAAGTGCACGAAGTGCGTCAAATCTTATAAACACAAACCAAATCTAATTCGGCACATGAAGTACGAGTGCGATGGAGTCGCGCATTTTTCCTGTCCCATTTGCAATAAGTCCTACACTCAGCGCACCACCGTCCGTCAGCATATTCGTGCACTACATCCGGATTGTGGACTGAGTTATTAAACTATCAAAAAACTAACTGTAGTGCAATTCAAGTAATAGAATTTTGTGTACATATGAAAAGGTTATTATAGTTTCCTTACTTTACGGTGTTTAATATTTGTAAGATATACCGTGGTTAGAAAGAGAAAATTAATATCACGTCATTTACAGTCGTACTGTACGATTGAATGTTTGTATATTTTATTTTGGAAAGAGGTACTGCATTAGGCCGGAAATTCAATCCAAAGACATGTTCTAGATGAGTAGTAGTATTTTTACTTGTACAATAAAGAATTACAATAAAATACCATGTTGGAGTAACTGCTGCCTTTTTTACCGTTTCAAATTTTATTAAATTACGATAAATATTATTAATTTTAATCTGTTTGCTAATTGTGTTATTTCAGGAGCAGTAAAACCGCTACATGTATGTCCATACTGCGCAAGAAATTACAAACACTCCTTTATTCTAACAAGACACTTGAGATACGAATGTGGAAAAGAGCCTATTTTTAACTGTTCGTATTGTCCGTATAGAAGTAAGAGAAAGGGAAATTTAAATCGGCACCTTCATAAACGACATTTTAATGAAAATTTAAAAACTTAATGTTCCTTATTTTTTCTATATTACTAACGAAATCCTTACATTATTTATAGTAGATTGTATTACACAATAAATACCTAACAATTTAAAAATTTGCCGAAGCTGTCCAAAATACTGTGCGTTATTTTGTAATTTATAAGGCATCTACCGAGTAACTAACTGTATATACAGTTGTAATAAAATTTCCACTAAAATAAAATGTTTGCCTTTATTCTGAATTAGCCACCGCTTTTTTTATAATATTTTCATATTAATTTTTAATTTGTTGTAGGTTTATTACCAACTACATACACTGAATAACTGTATATATTCAGTTGCAGTAGAATTACCACGAAAACAAATTGGTTTCTTTCTAGTCCAACTAGCTACGACCTTTGTAGCATATTATTATATTAACTTTAAATTTGTTTTAGGTTTACTTCCAACTGCATTAAACTGGATTCGGCCTAAGAGTGAAAATATGTGCTTTATATGTCACAAATGTAAGAAAACGTACAAATCACAACAAACTCTTCGAAGGCACCTCTACCATGAATGTGGACAGGAACCAAAATTTCAATGCAACTATTGTCAAAAAAAGTTTAAAAGGAGAGACCAAATGCAGACTCATATACAGGAGAGGCACATTACAGTTAATAAATAATTTCTGTGTTCAGAAAATCAATTAAATTATATTTATAGCTGATTTGGCAGGAAGCTAATTCCTTTAGCATCTTCGAATGTCTATGCATAGCACATTTATGAATTCCCTATGTATATCTTTGTGTATTATATCTTTGTAGTAATGCTCTAAAGATAACTGAATAAGAGTTTTATATTTTTCTCGTAATAAATGTTTTGTAATATAAGAATCAATGTGTAACGTAATTGCTAAACCTATATTAGAAAAAGATAGTATTTGTGATGTTATCTGTGATTAAACTACCGGTAAATAAGGACTATTAAGCAAAAATAAATCAGTTTTTAAGACAGAAAAAGTTTAAATTATATCTGTAAGCTACATGTTCACGAAATCAACTTGAAATTTGTATGTATACCAACGCTGGGGTGGCTCAGTGGTAAGAGAGTCAGGCTTTGGATGTAATAGTCCAAACGCTTCCCGGTTCCAATCACTCTAGGGGTCTGGACATTTTTCTGTGTCTCTGTGTGGTCGGTACAGCGTCCCAGTCTCCATTTCCCATTGCGGATCGAATTAATGTCACACTCGTGTCGCACTAGAGGAGTAGCAATACCATATACAAAAACATATCATACACCAGGCAGGTTAAGCATAGTTACACACCAATGGTAACCCGTAGAGTCGGGTCCTGTTGTGCATAGCTTAGCATTGCATCACACCACCTCGACACTACGTTAGCGATAGAAACGAGGATCATCATAATAAAATGTAATGTATACCATGCCTAGAGCACACAAGACTTTTTTTAAAATGGTTATTGTGTTTGAGAAAATTGCCATAACTAGACTCAATAGTTATGTATGAAGTTCCGTTGTTATATGGTTTTCAAATAATGATTTAACACATTTTCTCTTTACTGAAGTATATTATTCGTACATTGCAAAAATATGTGGAAGCTGCATGTCTCAATAGTCTATAAAACGTTATTTATATTTAGTTTCAATAGCGATTAGAAATAATGCACGACTTGTAATTTTTATTTTATTCCTCAAATGTTTATACTCGTTTAAAGCATATAATATACTGTTTAGGTTATCGAGGACATTATATGACTAGCAGACACTTTACGTGTCAACAATGTGGAAGAATGTACAAAAATCAAACGTCGCTAAGCAGGCACGTTAAACACGAATGCGGAAAAGAGCCACAGTTTTCCTGTTCCATTTGCCCAAGGAAATTCAAAAGGAAGGACCAGTTAAAGACTCACGTGAAAGATCAGCATGTTATGGTAACTTAACCACTGGGGATTCCAACTTAAAATATTTATATAATGCAATAAGGTTGTGTGAACTTTACTCTCCAATAACAATTAAAGTATTCTGAGATTAATATATGTATTTACTGTATAATTATAGTAAAATGTTTTTTTATATTAGCAATTTTTGTAGATCTTTTAGAATTTGAACCATATTTAACAGTAAATTTTCTTTCAGAAGGTATCCATATCGGTGGTTTCTTCCCATTGCGAAAAAGATATCCCTGCGACAAATGCGACAAGCAGTATACCTACCTGAGTACCTTAAAGCGACACAAACGAGTAGAATGTGAAAAAACCGGGAGGGAAATTTGTTCCTTCTGTCTCAAAATTTTCAAGCACAAACATAGTATGAATAGACACATTAATGTTGTGCATTTACCGCTGAACGGCTAATTTTTATTTGTGGTTGTATCATCAATAAAGCTTTAAATGTGATTGTGTTAAAGGTATGTGTATTATTTTTAGTTTAGTGCTTCAGGGGTGACTAAAATAGTCAAAAGATTGGCTTAGAATACCCTTACTGTTGCAGAAATGATTACAAAATTATTAATTTTTTTTATTGGATTATTAAAAGTGTATTTGTGTTCTGAAACCTAAATGCCGATATGCCCATACAAGACGGTACAAAAACACGGAATTGTTATTTCACAAGCATATTAATTCATTCAAAAACTGTTATTCATAAAATGGGTGCTTCCTCTGAGAACTGTTCTAAAGGGCATCATACAGAAACTGCATCAAGCAGTCTGTAACCATGCATACTAAATTCGTATATTTGAAGGGAGGAAATAGATTTCGTGAAAATCAAGAAAATAGAAGCAACTAACCTGTGTCACAGTAAAACTAAGGTAAATGTTTTTTAATTCTGTTAGCCTGTACATCATCATTTCTCTGCAATTTGTTTTGGATAATGAGCGAAACAGTTCCCTTGGTCTTCCCTATACTTTATATTATCTCTGCGTAGTTACAAAAGCAAATTCACAGCTCACCATTGGAATTTAGGAGAAGGTATGAGAGCTAACTGCGGATAAGGAACCCATTTATGATGGTAATTTATCGATGTATGTGTTTTAATTGAGAAAATTAAGTAAATAATACCAATACAATTTGTGATGCAGATGCGTAAACATTTCTGTAGACATGTGACTTTGTCTTCGAGATTATTGTTTTTGTGAATATCTAAATGGGTTCTATATCGACCCAGACCGTAATCGTTAACTTGAAGGCACAAATTCGGATTAACATACGGATCGTCGAAAGTTATCACTTGTGAGTACTAATTAGAAGCCTCACTTCGACTGAAACTGCGGGGAATGGTAGTTTTGATAAATTTCCTTTAGTAAATTCACAGTCATCAAATGTGACGTGTTTTTATTTTTATTTATAAAAATAACTGGAAATGTTAAATCATTGTTATCTACATATATAAACGTGAACTATTAAATATCAAATACAATGATCTTGTACTTCCAGTTTCTGCGGAAATGGTTGCAAATTGTTTATTTAATACTTTTTAAGCATCTCAATTCGTGACATTGTAGGTAATTCGAAAGTGCGTGGGAACGATAGTGTAACATAATAGATTTCTCTTACTGTTTCACAAAATCGGCGGTACGACATTGTATTTGCAAATACAAATCAATCTGAATATATGAAAAGTTCACAGAGCATGTCATAAGCAATGCTGAGCTACACAATATCTTGATAAATTAAATAGTTATCATCTTGAAATCAGTACCTGTTGTCACCATAGATTACTTGTCACGCAAATGGTTTTAGGTTGCTGCTCTGTACTAGTATTTCTTACAAATAGACTATGGAATTAGCATATAATCACCGTTTTTGTTTTTCAGGTGAACTGAGATTCTTTTGCATGAAATGTGGTAGAACTTATAAACGGAAAGATAGTCTTCAGAGTCATCTCAAATTTGAATGTGGCCAAATACCACAATTTCCTTGCGATACATGTGGCAGACGTTTTCACCACAAATCCACCCTCACTAGGCATTTTAAAGTTCATCGAAAATTAGAGGATGGATCCAGCCAGTAATTAAGAAACTAACTTAACTTAAGATAGTTATACTTTTCTGAAAAGTACTAAAATGTGATATATTATATTTGTTAAATATAACTATTTAAATCATCGCATAAAAATAGTTCAAACTATTTCTGGTTGTCGTTTATGCTATTTTGCTTGTTTATTTGTTATGGGATAACGTTTTCTGTTTTTGTACAATAATTGTTATATTACCTAACCGGGTTCAATTTTAGTTCTATATTATTTAATATATAATGTTTTTAAATAAATTGTGAAATCTTAAAGATTTTGTGTTTAAACAATAAATAAGTTTTTGTTGTATTTTAAGACAGTCGTCTAGAGTGTACAATCACATCATAGTAATGTTGACTTTTTACATCTCGGTTATTTAAATTACGAAAAAAGTTGCTTGGGCAAATTATAGTAGTAGGTATGCTCTTTGTATAGGCGCCATGAGAATATTTTTTAGATTTTCCAACGATATTTGATAGTTTTTAGAAAACTGTTAATTGAAGAGGTCTCCCAACAAACAAAATGTTCTGAATTTGGTTGGCCGGATCAAATTAGTCCTTTATTATCGTAAAATTAAGAATGAAATGAAAGTGATTCTGATTGAAACCACATGTCGGGAAAACAGAATTTCGCTGATACTATCTTCCCTGATATACTTATGAGATAGTTCGTACCCAAATATCACATTCTATCAACTATTATTTTTAAATTAATAAAAGAACCATATTTGCGTATTACCACCATATACAGGGTGTCATATGTGCCGGATCAGATTAGTCCGTTATTATCGTAAAATTAAGAATGAAATGAAAGTGATTTTGATTGAAACCACATGTCGGGAAAACAGAATTTCGCTGATACTATCTTCCCAGATACTTATGAGATAGTTCGTACCCAAATATCACATTGGATCAACTATTATTTTTAAATTAATAAAAGAACCATATTTGCGTATTACCACCATATACAGGGTCCCAACTAAAACAGTCCACCCCGAATAACTTCGCAAATGATCAAACTTGAAAAAATTGTCGAGACAAGTCAACTATAGTATGAAGGGGAACATTTTTTAGCATGTAAGTCATCTACCCTACTTAACCCCCCTCGTACCCACTGCTATCAATTCCAAAATTTTAAATGACTGAAGTATCGCGTGATAGTATATTTAAAATTTTTTCTAATTGTGTCTATTGGTTTTTGAGAAACTGCATTTTGAAGTTTCGGATGCGTATGGGAAATGTTAAAAATAAATCTTTTAAAAAAATGTTTAGGTTATTTTATTAAATGATCAAAGTGGCCAACACCAACTTCCATACAATAGTACAATCGACTCTAAACACTTTCCTACATTATTAAAAATTTCGGTCGTTAATGAACGACATTCACGATTAATCTGGCTCTTAATTCTTTCTGAGAATTTCGTTGAGTAGCATAGATTTTAGTTTGTAGGTGACCTCACAGAAATAAATCTAGTGGAATTAAATCAGGTGACCTGGTTAGCCAGTAAGATCCTGAACAAATGTGCAGAACAAAAATTTATGTTTTTAGTAACTATCGTCTTATCTAAAATGTAAACAATTCAGACTTATCACAAAAAGTCAATTTGATAATTCTTGATACTTCTTACAAACGAATAGTATTCAAAAACCAATTTTAATGATTATTGTATATAAAATAGTGATAACCACTTTGAACATTTAGTAAAACAACCTGAACACCAAGTTGTTTTTTGAAAAATATTCCTTAAATACTCACCATGCAAGATCATAAAGTTTACAGAACAAAAACATTCAAGTGGAAGTTCACCCATTTCGTAATTGGCTAGAGCTAGAGTAGTTACTAGTATTAAAGGTGTCGACAGCGAGTGAAACTTTGTGTTAACTCGATACTGCGATTATTATTGTATTTATCAGGTAAACATTAAAACAAATTAATAAGTCGTTAAAATTTTCTAGAAGAAGAACGGTTTCGTTGTGTGACCTGCGGCAGGGCATACAAAAGGAAAGAACATCTACAAAGCCACTTGCGATATTATTGCGGAAAAGTTCCACAATTTTCATGCCAGATTTGTCTAAGAAGCTTTCATCACAAATATACCCTAAACAGGCACTTTAAAACCCATTTCAAAACCAAAGCACCAAATACTATAATTTAGAGATAAAACCATTCAGCGTTTATTATACGTAAACTACAGATGTAATTACATTTTTCCCAATAAAAATTTGCATGCGAATTAAGCACTTATAATTACCTACAATCCTTGTGCTCTATCCTCTGTACCATTGTTTATTTTTTAAAGCTAACAGTGCTCTTTTATGACTGTTTTAGAGCTGCGTCCTTTTGCTTGCGAGAATTGTGGCAGATCTTATAAAAACAGGAAGAATCTTCACAGCCACCTACGTTTCTATTGCGGCAAGGTGCCCCAGTTCTCCTGTGATATTTGTTTAAGAAGTTTTCACCACAAATACACTTTAAACAGACATGCTAAAATTCACCGAAAAGATCAACATCAAGCATTTAGTCTGGGAATGTAAGAACTACAATTAATGATAAATATTCGCAGATTTAAATACCTATTGTTAATGTAAATTATGATAATACTGTAGAATTACTTTCTTATTTGGGATAAATAGTTATCCCTTATTTATTTATAATGTATTTATATAAAACAATACAATTCTGGATAGTATAACATATATTCAAATTCAAAGGACATGCCAATTTGTACCTAAAATAGTCTACCCGCTTGATATGTTGTAATTGTCGTTTTGTTTTAGGTGCTGAAATCTATCTCAACGAGGAGGTTCTGGAAAACAACAGCTTAAATCAAAAATTCATTTGCAATCAATGTTCAAAATCATACAAATACAAGAAGGATTTGCTGCGACATATGCGGTACGAATGTGGAGTTGAGAATCAATTTCGTTGTCATTTGTGTCCAAAATCCTACCGTCAAAAGTGGTACTTGAAGTACCATATGAAAACGCACTCGGTTTAGGAAAAATTGTAGTTATTAAATTGTAGAAACGCGAACTCTTAATAAATATTTGTTTCAGTTAATATTCTATGACTTACCATCTTACTTCATGCGCAGCCTTAAATATCGAGAAATATGAGAAATTTTTAGTTATTAAATTCTGTAGGCTGACTTTTATTCTTTTGAGGAGGCCATCCTTATTGACAATAGTCTTTTTGATTGGTATATGTGTAAGTCTGTTGTAAACAATAGATATACCACCTTTGTAAATACAGGGAATTTTTCTTTTTAGTATACATTGCCTATGTATACTTTTAGAAAGAACGCGCCAATTGCGCCTGTTGTGTAGGCAACCAACTATACAGGCAACTAAGAAGCAGGAACAAACGTCACTGCCGTTGTGAATTATTTGAGTATGAAGGTTATGATGATGCAGTGTTTATATTAAATAAGTATTTCATCCTGTATATAGGACGCAAATGCTGACTTATTTGTGAAATACAAAAATCGACAGGGTGATGTTTCTGTAAGGTCTGTGAACATTGTACTCCCTTTGTACAACAAAAATACATCAGCAGCAAGGTGGTGTAATGGTTGTCATAGGTGCCTTCCGAGCAGTTGATCCGGGTTCGATTCCCGACCACCGCAGACATTTTTAATTATTTTTTTGGTATAACTATTAATTATGATTTCTTCAGCGTAGCATAAAATATTTAATTTCATTTCTTCGGTTAAAACGTCATTACTTTTAGTTCTTATTTTATGGGAATTTATTAGGCATCCCTCTCATTTAAATTTTCTGACAATTGTTTGTATGGTTGGAGTACAAGGAATAGGTCTTTCTGGATATTTTAGTGAAAATAAGTCTCTCACAGTTCTTAAGCTGTTACCATTCTGATACCACATTAGAATATCCACTTTTTCGTCTTTACTGTACATGGTTGTATAAAAAAACTCAAGAAGACACTAAATAAAGACTAATTTAATTTTTGTACCTTGAATTAATTTGATTGTGTTGGCCACAGCATGCTTTAGTTGTCTGTGTAGTTGGTTGCCTACAGAATAGGCGTAATTGACGCGTTCTTTTTAAAAGTATACATAGGCTATGTATACTAAAAAGAAAAATTCCCTGTATATACTTAAAAGTAAGTTGTAGAGTGTTTTAGAATAAGCTGTGCTTCGGGCTCTGGTCATGGTATGGATCAGTTACTTCAAAAGGATGCAATAATAAACTAAAATATTCAATAATATCTTAAGGATATAATCGGCTATAATGTTTTCTACGCAACGCATATTCTTTTACCAACTAGTTTTGTCTTGTGATTAGGATACTTGTTGTAGTGATTGAGCGACATCTAGAACGCCGTTTTCCAAGCATCTCTTTGCATTTAGGCCACAATTGGCCCATTGCATACTCGACTACGAATTTTGTTTCAACCCCAGTAGTGATTTTTAACGTGTCACACATTGTAGTGGCACGGGACTTACGGTTTTATTTGTTGTCCGACAGAAGGCCCATTTACAGATTTCTCCAACGTTAGAAATATCGTACCGACCTCGGTCGGATTCGAGCCCACGTCCCTTGAATCCAAATGCAAATGCGCTAAACATTTGACCACATAGGCCGATTAGTTTTGCCTTAATTGAATTTTAAAGGCAGCTAAGGTGGTTACTGGTTGGTTGAAAGGGTGGAAACTAACAATTGTTAGTTGTTTTCCCTTTTTTAAAATTCGGTGTAGCCGCTGAAAATGTTTTTTTTGCAGAAAAGTGTTATTACTGTATTTTTCGATATTTTTGCTGCTAATCTTCAATCGTTTTCTATACTCTTCATAAACTAAGAAGCCTTCGTCGACACTGATAAATAGATGCTACTTACTGTCTTAACAAATTTATCACAGATATCCAAGACATCCTATGGATGTCCATTGGATTTCAATTGTTGACTTGGTGAAGGACTTATCTCCAGGTATTCCTCAGCCAAGTTACTTTATTTAGTCCAAGTTAGGTGTTTAGGAGTTCTTAATATCGTGGTGGTAAGGGGTTTTCCAAAGTTTATAATCTATGGATAAATGTGCATCGTATACTAAAATCGCGGTTATTCGAGTTTTGTAGAAATTAAATATCTGTAAGACAGGTACAAACACGAGTGGATTCATTTGTAATGTTATAATATTGTGTATCATAATTTGAAAGACCTCATTGATTGAAAAGTATATCGTTTTAAGAAGGATTTTCAAACTCAATCAAAACCGAGACTCTTAAACGGTTCTTTTTTAAGTTTTTGGTCATAGTGTCCCTTCCTTCTTATATTGTGTACAGGCCAATGGCCTGTTAAATACCTGCAATTATTTAGCAAGTTCTATACCGGGCAGGAGGCTAACGTAGCCGCAATACAAGAAGACCAGAGTAGGATTAAAATAAAAACCATACGTGCCAAGTTGTGGAGGTATTTACACCGTAAAGTCAGCTTAGCTAGAAAAGGATTCAGTGTCGCAACTTAGGATTTACATTTTATCTGACTCAGGTCTTCTTACATTGCGACTCCTTTAACGTAACCCGTCGAATACAGGAAAGTTCCACTACATGGTTTACGATTGTCAAAGATGTCCGTATGACAATCGGGGCCGACGGCTTTACGTGCCCTCCAAAGCACGATCGGTTGCATATGCCACTACACTGGTCCACCCATCTGAGTCCTGATCAGCGGATAGTTTTGCACCATGAATACCGTCTGACTGACATCTGCAGTGATCCGTTATGCAACCGACAGTGTGCATAGGACATGCGTATTTTAATTTTTAAAGTCGAACCGAGATAAAGACTAGTTTTAATCGCTAAAGCTCCACCTCTTACGCTTGAAATAAATTGTGTATTAACTTTAGGCAATGCATGAAATGTCTTACAACGCATGTATTTTTAGGTCCTTATTTCATCAACGAACGTGATCGATACGCTTGCATCAAGTGTGGTGCATCTTACAAGCGTAAAGGGCATCTCATTGCACACATACGGCACGAGTGTGGTTTGCCAAAGAAATTCGAATGTTCCATTTGTGGGCAAAAGTTCAGACAAAAAAGTGCAATTAAGCGACATGCCATGCGGATACATGGAAATACGAATAGTCGTTGATGTAATCAACATGTAATTGTTTTTGTTACGGATAAAGGAGGACAATTTATAGAAATAAATCCAGGCGATAGGAAACCATATCTAATATTATAATACTAAAAGCATTCTGTATTTTAAATCTCAATAAATAATCTCTAACAGCATTGCAGAAACAACACGATTTTACTATTAAACCTGAAAAGGTTGTACGAAGGCCTAGATATTATTATACTTGCAGGAGATCGTATCGTTACAATCTACAATCATTTAAGGTTCGAGTGTACACAAGAACGAACAATTTGTAAATTACGGAAGATTGTTTCGGCTTAAAATCGTAATGTAGTGGATAATTAACAGAAGCTGTATTATGGCAATTGTTTTCGAATTCAACTGAAAATCACCAAAACACTTCACCATCACTCATAAAAAACAGCTGACCTTTTGGAAATGTATGTTTTACATGTGCTAATTAACTTACCAAACGCAATAATCGCAGATGAGGTCGGCAAGACGTAGTTAACTTTTGACTACTGATTTGTTCAAAATTGTATTAAACTACAGGGTGAGTCTACTGAGACGCATCGGCTTGATATTTCGAATCCCCCTACGTATAGACACTATCAAACACTTTTAGCTATTCCGGCGAGGTTAAATAATTTTATGAGTGCTAAAATAATTTTAAAAAACGTCAAATTAATGCGACATTAATGTAAAATGTAAAATAAAATAACAGTACATCTACCTGGAAACCACATACCGCAAAATGCCGCATTTAAAAGTATCTGGGAAGACAGCATTGGCGAAGCTATGTTTGCCGGTATATGATTTCTAGATATATGTTTTTTGGTTTATATTTTACAATAATACGGCACTAATTTGAACAGACAGGAAATTCACAACACATGTTTAAATATTTTAGAAAAACAACACTAAAAACTACAATTTTTTTAAACATAATTTTTACAAGTACTTTCTATAAATTGTTTAATTTCGTTGGAATAGCCAAAAATGTTTTTGAATGGACCTCTGCCTATTAATTACAATCTGTAATAATTTTTCTAATATTTCAAACAACCTTGATGTCGAGCTGATTTGTAACTGTGTTGGTACGTCAGCTGGCGCTCAGAGCACTTGGTTTCTGAACAAAACGTCTAAAATGGCTTGGGTCCGATTCCCCAGCATTAAAACGGCAACGTATGTATATCTAGTGTTGCAACCCACCATACATGATTTCTCATTCCGGTTGGCAACCGTGGGGTCTTAATGACCAAACAAAAACAGCTTCTTTGGAATTTCTGTCGTTCGTCTTGCTACCTTAGAGGAGGGAAGAAGCACGTGACAAAGAAGAAGCCGGTGCCCAGCGGTGGGACTAAAAATCTTACATTTTGCAGATTTAAGAACACCTAATTTTGTAATTAACGTAATATCAAAACAGGTTGTTTTTACCATTTTAGTTCTTACACATCTGTAAAATAACTGTTTCAATAACGTCATTTTTGTGCCGTCTATTGAAATGATGGTATGTGTCAGTCCAAAACGAATAAATGTAAAGAATAGTCATTTTAAAAAATGAATTAGTTAAGAAGCATATCTTACTGTTTTTTAGAAATCACCACAAATATTTCGTAACCTCATTAACTAGATGCGGTGTTTCTAAGGTATCATGTTTATAGTTGATTAAATTATTTGAACTACATTGGTGGTATTATATTTCTCCGTAATATGTACATAATCCTTTGAAAATTCGGTGACTGCAAAGTAAAGAACAACAGCTTTTAAGAGTCACTCATCTTTACAAGCAGAGTAAGGAGCTACGTCAACGCACCGATGGGACAGCCTGTATATATCTTGTAGCCTGTCAAATATTTTCTTTGTTTCCTTGAACTTATCATTTTAATACTAACACAAGGTTTCAAACAGTTATAGCTTGACACTAAACAAAACTTTCAGCATGCCTGTAACATTTCGATTTGGCTCAAGAATTATTTCTAACACGTTAACATTCTTGTTGTAGTTGTTTTCTTGCAAGGTGTAACGGAGAGGAGGAAGATGTTTCAGTGTCCCGTTTGTTTGAAACAGTATTCCGTTAAATCTACTTTGGTACGGCACGCCAAATACGAATGCGGAAAGGAACCCATGTTTGGATGTCCAAAGTGCTCTTACAGGGGATACCAGAAAACCCACGTAATTAAACACCTATTCGGAATTCATGGAGCAATCTGGGACTCTCAAAGTGATAATGTTATTGTATTTAAACCAGATCTATAATAATATTAGTGAAAAATCATTTTATATTTTATTGTTGGGGGAAATTTTGGGTGAAAGTGGATTATCTATTTTTATAACTATTTTGATTTGTATTTAGACAATTTTTACAATAAATGATGCAATTAATTGATTTATATTTTGTATAGATTTATGGCGAGGTTATAGAAGCTGAAAGCTGTGGAAGAACGTTGGAAATTATAACTATTATAAAATAATTTAAAATTACTTTTTGTACATACATACATAATATATTGCTACATAAACTAACTATTTTAATTTTTTAGGTTTTGCCTGCCCAACTTGTAACAAAGTATATCGGCAAAAGCATAACCTTGGCCGCCATTATCGGCATGAATGTGGAAGAAGCCCATCTCAAAAATGCCCCTATTGCACGTTTGCAACATTCAGAAGAAATTGCTTAAGAATGCATATTTACAATAAGCACAAAATTATGGTTGCTAAATAATAAACATACATTTTTTATATGTCATTTTTAAGTAGAAGAGACTTGAATTTTAGATGTAGAGTATATTCTGAACTGCTCTTCTATTTTATCTGATAGCTGGTAATCTGGTAACGAGCTCATTTTATTACAAGCGATGTTTAGAAGTGGACTGAAAGGTACATTTTATTGTTGGTCGTTGGAGAAATCCACTGTATATGTCATAACTCATTTACTAAGAAAATGAATTGTACTATTTAAAAACATAGCCCTAACAATTATCCTATAGATTTTAGGTACTGAGGTTACGCAGTGGGGTGTGATTTTTATTTATCTAGTAATGTTGAGTAATTGTGAATGTATTGTTCCATAATTTTTAGGTTTACAAATATTTATGATTTTATTATCTAGCACTGCTTTTATAGACACTATGTTTATTACTAAAATTATAATGATAATAAACCAGAAGTATGAGTTTTCATATAATTAGGGGGGGGTTCACAGTATGGATCAAGATCATAAATAAACCGTATCAATTTTCGCCTAATAACCAAGACTAAAGTATATGTAGGTATAATTTGCTTGCTCTTTTAAAGGTTTACTTAACAAAACTGATGGGAAATAATGGAAATTGAAATTAGAATTTAAATTTTTTTGTAAAGCGAATGCGCGTTTTTACTTAGGATGATTCCGAGGCCCTAAGGTATGTTTACCGTTCATGGACCATTAGTAACAAATGGAAGGTAACCGTACGCTGCAAGACATTGCGGTTTACACTCTATAGCAACAGCATTAAAGTTACAACCAAATCAGAAGCAACTTCAGAAAATTAACTTCTTATTTTCGGTGTTGTTATGTAATTAACTCTTTTTTTATTTTTCTAACTTAAAAAATATAATAAGTAACTCGGGCTTTAAGTGTTATTTTGTTGGTTTCTGATAATATTGGAGACCGAGACGTAATAACTTTGACCAGGAAACTGCACTTACAGCTCTTATTGCTTAAATAACTATATCTATTACAAACCTGTTGTTAATTTATTTCTTATATTTTCATTTGGATTTCTTCTAGGTGAGGAAGTATTTATGAGTAGTAGTTCTAGTACCAATTTTCAAAACCAGTACGAACGTGGACAGTACGGATGGGAAAAACAGTCGCAGTTTGTGTGCAGTTTTGAGGGTTGTTCTTACAAATCCAATAACCGGGCTAATCTAAAGAAGCATATGTTGCGAAGACATTGCAATAACGAAGAGTATGTACAGACAAATACGAACACGAAATATTCTACGGATCCCTACCGTTAATAATGTTGTTTGCATATTGTTTATGTGGTAATGGGTAGATTTATATACTTAATTCTATTGATATTTTAATTAAAACACAAAATGTGTTCTCAAATGTATTTTAATATGGTATTGTTTACGACCCAATAAAATAATTATGTTTGTATGTTGTACATGACTAATGCTTTTTATCGTATAATATAAAGTGTTACATACGAAGTGTCAAATTGGTGGCGGCTCGTGCACTATCGACGATTCTTCGGCATTTCTTGGCGTTTGCGCCTATGTGGTAACAGAGTTGCCAACTCTGTACCGAATTTACAACCACATTCAATCAAATTCAACCCCTAATATCTCATTTGTTTTAAATGGAACACCCTGTATGATTTTACATTTTTGAGCTTGTCGTCAAATGACCTTTAAACGTATGTGGGGTTTTATATGACTTGGTAGAGTTATTTACTGACATTTTAAACTACAAATATGTGTATGTTTTACTGCGCTTTTTAGAACAAAAACGAAATTAAAAAAGAAAGCAACGAATATCAGGCTTTCGTTAAAACAATTGCTAGCTTTCAACAAAGTAGTATTTTTGTTGTATTATTGGCTGTATACTTGAAAATTCAGTTATTGAAGTGCGTGTAATATGAATATTTCAAAAGATGAAGTCGTTGATATGGTGTTTATATTGGGGGAGTGCAGAAAATATATTTATTTGCTTACAAAGCTTACGCTGAACGTTTCTCAGACCGAAGACATTCCATTGTGTTGGCTTTCAAACGGTTACGACAAACTTTTCTAAATACAGGCAGTATTAAATACGATAGTACTCTACGAAGGAAGCGTACAAGTAATGAACACAACGAATTTGTTATAATAGCTTCAGTAGTAGAAGATTCGAATTGTAGCACCAGAGATATAAAAGCCACCGAACAGACATATGCCAGTATTATGTGTGGAAAATATTGCAAAAGTACAGGTACCATCTCTATCCTATTCAACTTTCAAAAAGAACTGCTTAATCACGACTTTCAACGTCGGCTAATGTTTTGCGAATGGGCCTATCAACAAATAAATGCTCAAGCTAATTTTTGTAATTATGGCATTTTCTCCAACGAAGCAACTTTTTATAACCATGGGAATGTGAATCGTCACAACTTTATTCAATGGAAAATCCGTAATTTGTAAGAGAAGTGAATAATCAACGCCGATGGTCCGTAAACGTTTGGGGGGGAATTGTAGGCGAACATGTCATTGGTCCATACTTTTTTGAAGGACACCTGAATGGCCAAATGTATTACAATTTTTAAAACACAGTTTTTGGGATTTATTAGAAAATATTCCGTTAAACATTAAAAGAACTTATGGCTGCAATATGACGGTGTCCCTTCACTCTACAATTTGGACGTTAGAAACGTTTTAAACTCCGAATTTTCCAAAAAATGGATTGGGATAGGAGGTCCAGTGGCTTGGTCGGCAAGGTCCCCCGACCTGACAAATTAGATTTCTTTCTGTGAGGATTTGTAAAAGATAAAGTTTACAGAATTCCCCCTACGACTAGAGAAGGTATGCGAATGCGAATTCAACATGCTTTTAGAGACATAACACCTGCAATGTTGAGAAATGCGAACAATTCCTTTAAGCACTGATTAAATATGTGTTCAAGAAAATGCCCGACATATAGAGCACTTACTATAATTTATTTAAAGTTATGCACTCTCTTACCTCACTGTTTATTTCAAACCGTTGTCGGTAGTGTTTGGTAACGCTACTGTTTATTATTATTGGTATTGTAACTGCTCAAGAAAACAATATTTTGTTGGTAATATACGTTGTATTTCAAAACGTCATAGTCATGTAAAACGTTAATGTAAAAATATTCCATTTAAATGAAATGATATATTAGGGGTTGAATTTGTTTGAATGAGGTTGTAAGTTAGGAACCTTCTGTATAAGATATTTAAATTCTGAACAGTACGACACTTATCTGAAAATGCGTTTGTGTATACTGCAAAATAATTTTGAAAAGTTATATGACGTTCTTTAGATATTAACTGTTAAAGATAGACCTTTATTTTATCAAAATTTAAGAATCAGTTATTTATTACCGAAACTATTAGCGATAGATACTTAAAACCCTATAAAGATAAATAATATAAAGGATGTTTTAATTAAAATAAAGAAGTTGTCCATTGTCCCACTAAAACAAAATACCCTGTACAGTCAGCAATAATTTTAAATTACGCACAGTAATCAAACAAACTAGTTTTGTATTTAAAGTTTTTTCGAAGCTACTGTAATAGGGAAAAAAATCGCACTATTTTGCATATATATATTTGTATGTATATATACCATATATATATATATATATATATATATATAGCAGACGCTCGATAACGTGAACTAATTCAGACCCGAGTGTGT
>JABXWE010019770.1:0-30263 GCA_014611495.1 Limonius californicus | reverse complement strand
AAAAAAGTATAAAATAAAAAATATAAAATACAAAAAAGTATAAAATAAAAAATATAAAATACAAAAAAATATAAAATAAAAAATATAATATAGAAGAAAGTATAAAACAAAAACTATAAAAAAGAAAAAAGAAAAAGGCACTAGAAAGAAATTATTGTATACAGAGATGATCATTTCTGGAAGTTTAATATGTTGCCAAAGTTAACAGAATTTTTTAATAACTGTATTCTACCAGAATTAGCGAACCATAGGATACCTAGAGGTTTGAAAGCTAGGGATTCGAATTTAATAATAGCTGCCCAAAATTCAATAATGTGAATAGGTTACAGTCATGTAGTTTTTAAGGCTAAATTATGAGTATTGTAATATAACTTGTACTAGTTGCAAATTGTCATACAATAAAAACTTTCAGATAAGAGCACAGTACACCGTTATTTCTGATTTACAAGTAACCCTCACAGCAGGTAGAAGCCTCCCGTGTATTTAAAATTGTTAGGCTACGTAAGTATTGCTAGATATACGTACCACAAAAATATTTGTTATCTGGGTTGCCTATATATGAACCTGCGAGTTTTACAGATTTGAGATGGGTACCACATAGCCTTAAATTTCCCGAAACCGGCTGCCCATTGAGTTGAGAGGTCTAAGGAGTATTTAGTCTATGGCGAAAGCTTTATTAATAGATAGTTGTGTTTATTGATTAAAATATTTAACAAAACAATTTTCATCTATATTTCAAATCATCATAGCTTCTTCAAGCACATTCAATACCTCCATAAATGCCTCGTTTATTAATTAAATACTAGGTTGAGTCTTATGACATAGTTTGAAGTACTTCTATCCCGGAATCCCAACGCAATCTGCCCACAGAAATGTATCGAAACAGCATTTTTGCTATTTTCTTGCTTTTCACGCATGTTTATATTAAATTAATTATTCAGAGAAGACATGAAAACATGCATCATTAGAAGCTGTTACAAAAATGTTTTCCATTAGGAGTCAGATAAAGCCTAAGTACAAAACCATGAGAAATAAGTAAAGTCATGAGCAACAAATAAAATGGAAAAGTATCTAAAATTTTGGAATAACGTACACAAAATTTACAGCAAATTCATTTAAAAATATCCTAGAACTGTGCAGATAGAAAAATACTTTTGAACAAAATTCTTAGTAGACGTAGCACGACTTGAGTTAAATATCATTATGGAATATAGGTAAAGTACATTATATGCTGCAGCTGCTACTGATATATATGGACCAATAAATAACATAACATAATAAGATAGTAACTAGTCAGACAAAAATCAGCCGCGGCCCTATATTTTCTACCATCACAATAGTTAAGATATATATGAGAATGCTAAAATTATGTTTAGGAAATATAGGCTAACAAATATGTTATGCCGATGATGGGATGCTACTCGTAGAAGATTTAAACACCATAACTTTAGTTTCAAAACAGCACTTTAAGACTTTAACATAGAAATTTTACATCGTACGACTAATTCAGAAACAAATGCGGGTGTTAATGCCTAAAAGTTTAAGTAACGTACGACGTCTACTTACTTTCAAGTCAACACTCGAGATACAAGAATTGCAATTTTCATCAGTATCAAACTAGCTAGGAAATAAAAATATTATGAAATAAACCTTTATGCCTTGTTATGCCTTGTTATCAACAAATATCAGAATACGGCCCATATTAAAGTACATATGCCGTTGAAAGTAGATCAGAAAAATCCAAAATATAATGTATTATGCGAAAACAACGATTCAACCTTAATGTCCCACTCCTAAGTCGGCACTCTTATAGACTGACAGATCTGCCAGTTAAGGTCCAGACAGTTAGAACCCATGGTGGCCAAAACTGAATTGGGAATAGTGTGTAGAAGGTTCCAACGCCAGAATTACAATCCGCGGCGTTGGAGGGGTGCAGATATTTTAATATGTTTGCTCAGAACGGAAACGTTGTGCCAACTAAGATACCACCATCCTCTGGACAAAGTGAAACATTTTCAAAATTGGTTATAAACAAACTATGCTCGTCAAATAAGCTTAAGCTAAGTCGTGTCAGGCGACCACGCTACTATGCCTTAAACGCTCTAGGTCCAACTTTGTGCATGTACTATTTCATACTCGCACTCAAATTCACAAAATAGTCGAAAAAATAAAGTGAAGCTCCTTTTTTCGTTGAAAGGTGAACAAACGCTTGGATATAGGTAATTAAAATGTTGTGATTAGAAACTATGTATACCTTCCAAGAAATTTAGATATTTTTTGGCATTTAAAGGACCATCAATAAAGGTATGTCATAAATATTCGGTGCATCACTTAGATCTTCAGTATTTACGGCCGTTTATATTTACCAATACTAAAACATATGTACTTCAATTGACTATTAGTAATACAATTTATTTAAGATCGATTCACAAAATTTAGGGAAACCATCAAAATTTTAATCTACTTATTTGTTTTCTTAAAAATGTGATACTTTATAGATCAGATCACTCTGCACAGTTCTTTTCCTCTCACGCAAGCGTGGTGATCGATTCTCCCATGCGTGTGTGTAAAATAGTGTACACAAACATACGGGACCTACCGTTTAAAATGGGCTCCGAACCGCGGGATTTGTCTTGCACTTCTATTTCCAGAGAGTGTTCTTGGCGGAAGTACCTCGACGGTTTACCGTTACCTTCTGAGTGGAAACGGACTTGTAAAAATCGCATGATCGTTAATCTGAGAACGAACGCAGGTCCTTCAACGCAGCAGTCCAACACACTTACCGCTGCACCACAGCCGCTCCTATTCTGTAGATAAAAAAGTGTTTTTTATAGAAAAACCCAATAATATAGCCGTGCTCGCTAATTTCGTACGTTAAACTTGTATTTCATAAAGATTTAAGTTAAAAAGTTTCGATATCCCGTTACCCAATGATTTGGATATTCCTGCCGCAGTAGCAAGTTGCATAATTGAATTTTGCAGATTTAAATTCACGCGACCAAGACAAACTTTTGGATCTACTCCACTGTTACATTTCAGCGTTCGCTTTGCATTTTTAATTGATTCAATATTTTCAACAGATTTCTAAGATAAGTATCTGTAGAATTTTACCGATAATATATTTCGTAAAAATGCATGCATAGTATTACGAAGAACATCTTCTTTTATTAACCGTAAATGAAAATAAATTAGTCTGCAATACTACTGCAAGTACTGCATATATATGTTGCTGAGAATATAAATGCTTGTACAATGATTTAAAATTATAATCAAGTTGAAACAAAAATAAATTAGGGTGGTTGAACCTGTTCGTTGGGCGCCTTTTAGAAATATCAAAACCATTATCAAGATAACTCAACCTGCCGTGAATCTGATAATAAACAAATTAAACTATATATTGTCTAACCAACACATAAATCAAATGAATTTTGCACTAACCTGTATGAAACGATCCTAGGGTCACTGTTGCAAGTGGAGCAAACTGTGTACACTCGAACGCTAGGGAACAAGGTAAACACAAAAAGGCACAGGGAAATTAAAAAAATTCGAAATTTCAGAAATTAAAAATTCAATTCGGAATTATAAGTGCTTTTTCATTCAACAAACGAAGTAGCTTTCAACAAATTACAAATGACAAACAACTTTAAACAAATAAATTAGCAGTCTATAATTTTATAAACTTCGCTTATACAATAAACCCCACCTTCTTCACTATAGCATTGATAGAATGTGAAATTGACCTTGATGGAATTTTCTGGAATGTAGTCACTTGTATATCTTCGTGCTGATACACAAAAGTTGACAGCAAGCTCGTGTCACGTAAAGATTTTTAATAAAATTAGGAGATTAAAACGTTCTTTGTTTAAATTAAAATTTGGACCAACAAGCAAGTAGTTTAAATTCACATTAATTTCTTTAATTCAAATAACCCAAAAATCACATGTAATTCTCGCTTCGGTAATAACAAAAATTATAACCTCCAAATTTGATATGTGGAAAACTTGTATGTTGGAGCTTTTATTAATATTAAAATAACGTAGCACATTTATTTGTGTTATATATTTAAATAATGATAATTATTCATATTCAAATCTTGTTAAACTTGTAGATACAGAGTTATAATCAAAGAACATTAAGTTTTATGTTTAGTTTACATACCAATATGGTTGACCAACAAACAATAAACAAAACGACAATCGGCAACAAAAGATGATCAGGGGACGCTAACTTTCAATTCTGTGACAAAATTTCTAATTTTCCAAAATCTCGGCCGTAAGTACAATAAAACAACTTCGAGTATGTACTCAAACACTAAATATACTGATTTGTTGCCATAAAACGTAAATGGACACAAATAATTAAATTTGAAGAGCTGCCTTAACAACGCACTGTCTGAATGCTGCATTCTTGGCCACTGCTCAGTTTTTTACAAAACTCCTATCCCCCCATTGCTAAGGAAACAACATACAAATAACAAAAACAACTAATGCGATCCAAACAAAATCAGCCATTCAGGGCCAAGCATTAAATGACCAAAACGTATCTAATTCTTATAAATAATCTAGCATCAAAATTGGAAACTCCACTGTGTTGTACATTAAAATATGAACATTTTAATACCTCACCTGGTATATGTTTGAAAATGCATTTAAAGATTCACAAATATTTTTACCATAATTTTTAAATAAATTCTAAAATTAAATTAGATATTTATCAAAATCAAATAATAACTTCTTAACGTACTCTAGCACATCACTATAAACATATTTTTAAACATAAAGCTTAGAAAATTGCAAATTAATATGTAATTTTACTTATATTTTACTAATTACAGCTCAAGAATGCACAAATAAGACTGATAAATTCCGCCACACCTTTAGCAAAATGGCTGTAAACAAATAAAACAAACCGATACCCTAGAATTCAAGCTTATACAGCATTATGATGTCAACCCAACATCGGAAACTACAAGATCAACCCGTATTCAATCCAAATGTGGTTAAACAATCCATTTTTGCAAAGTGCAGCATAATATAGCGTTACTCAAAGTTAATAATAAGTTAAGTTATCTCCATAAGAGCTGTTTTTAACACAGCAATATATATGTAGATCATTTGATAGATAATATAAAATTGCAGAAGTAGAAAACCACACAGCTACAATAGCGGCCTGCTTAATTGGTAATTAGTTCTTAATGCACGTTACGCAAAATATATTATTTTCCTTCTTTTAATAATCGATAGTAGCTTTTCTTTGTTCATTATTAGTACGTATGTCCACGATATGCGTGGCATTCTTCTAAATTCATAGAACTCGAAAACTTGTTATTCCTCTTCAATATTAACTTTGAGAGTCAAAGCTTCATCGTCGTATGTATTGTAATCACAGAATATATGTAACATTTCAAGAATCTGATCTTGTCGCAAGATGGAAGCTGCGGCTGGTAAACAACTGTCTCATTCTTGTAGATGTTCTTGCTACTTCTATTCTTGCTCTTACTTCCAACTTTAGGCCTGCGTTTTCAATCATTTAGAATCCAAAGTATTTTAATTTTGGTACCTCCTCATTTAGTCGATTATACAAGGTGTTTCTATAATAGTTAATCAACGTTTGAGAGCAATAAAACAAGAAAAATAAAGACGAAAATCACCAATAAAATTTTTTGAAAAAGTGTATACTAAGGGAGATACAGCCCCTTAACTTTCAGCTTCTAAAGATGATTTTAATTTAATATCTCGGAAACCATAAGTGATAAAATGATAAAATTTGGTATAGATAATATCTTTGTCATATTTTATCAGATAAAATTAAAATAATTTAAATAACTTATCCAGGGGTGTCTCTAGCGAGCAGTGCGGAGGGTTAATTTACCTCTAACTTTTTTGTAAGTAATTTTTTAAATGTTTTTATTGAAAATTATGATAAATCAAGGTATTTTAAGAAAAAAGGATATTTTTAATAAACTTCGAAAACGCACCGTTTTAGAGTAAATTCAATTTCAATCTAATAATCAGTTAAATTTTTTAATTCAGTAAAAACAAAAACAAAAAAAGGAATTGGCCATGAAAATAAATGCTGTAATTATTGACAGATTAAATTGACAAAGATATTATCTATACCAAATTTTATCATTTTATCACTTATGGTTTCCGAGATATTAAATTAAAATCATCTTTAGAAGCTGACAGTTAAGGGGCTGTATCTCCCTTAGTGCACACTTTTTCAAAAAATTTTATTGATGATTTTCGTCTTTATTTTTCTTGTTTTATATGTTCTCGAACGTTGATTAACTATTATAGAAACACGTGGTATATGGTTAGATACGCTTGAGATATTGGTGTAATGCCATGTAATTTTCTTAGTATTCATTTTCAATCCGACTGTCTCTCCCTCTCTAGTTATTACATTAAACGCTGTACAACTTCAAGGCTATCTGCAATTACTGCCTTGTCGTCAGAATACCGTAAATTGTTAAAAAAGCTCTTCATTACCTGTTATGACGTCTTTAATGTTTTATAATGCTTTTCGAGAGATCTGTTCTGAGTAAATGTTAAATAATAAAAGCGTTAGGTCACACCTTTGTGTAAATCCATGATTATTTGGGATAGTGTCGGTGTTTGCGTTATACAAGCTGACTATCGCATTCGGCTTCCAGTAGAGATTTTCGATAACTTTTATGTCTTCATAGTCACAGATTGTGTTTACCAATATTTTTTATTTTGTAATGTGTTTGTGCTTAATACATACAATAAATATGATTGTTTTTGTGCATAATCTTCTTAATATTGCATTTTCATATTAAAAGCGTCAGGTTTTATTTCTAACACACATACTATGATTACTATTGATATTATTATTTTGATCGGTTGTATAGCGGAGCGCTGCGGATACCGGTCAAACGGTATTCGTAGTGCAGCACAATACGCCGGCCTCGGTGGTCTAGTGGTTAGAGCATTTGCCTTTAGATCCAAGCGACGCGGGATCGAACCTGGCTAAGGTCGGAGAGATTTTTCTAGCGGGGAAAAATCTGAAAATGCGCCTTCTGTCGGATAAGAAATAAAGCCGTAGGTCCCGTGCCACTGCGATGTGTGACACGTTAAAAATCACTTTTGGAGTTGGAATTACCCCTGATAGGCAAAATTCTTAGTTAGGGTGTACAATGGGCTAAATGCGGCCTAAGTGCATAGAGATGCTTGGAAAACCGCGTCCTAGATCTCGCTCTTTCAAAGCAAGCAAGCAAGCAAGCAGCACAATACGCGCTGGTCAGTACTTGGATGAGTGAACCAATATAGTGGCATATGCAACCGGATGTGCTTCGGAAGGTACGTAAAACCGTCGGTTCCGGTTGTCATACGAACATTTTTGACAATCATAATCCATGTAATGAAACTTCTCTTCTATGTTCTACGGGTTAGGTTAGCATACTTGCCAAGGGGGCGCACATAACCTACTTCATTGCGGATAATTAACAGGCCTAAACACAAAAAAAGAAGAAATTTTTATTTTGAATGGGCGAACTCTAATTTTGCGGTTTTCCAAAGTATCTCTATGCGTTACATCTCTACTATGCATTTTTGAGAATATGAGCATGTTCCAAGTTCAATACTGATTTCTAATGTATTACACATCGCAGTGGCACAGCAAGAATAATTTTCTAAACTCTCCGGCTAGAACAATCTTACCGACCTCAGTCTGGTTCGAACCGGAGTCTCGTAGGTTTATAAGCAAGTGTGCTAACCACTAGACCACCGATACTGGCCACTACCACAGGTGTTTGGCGTGTATATAATGAATATATTGTATTTATAAGAGAAATTAACAACGGTAACACAAAATAATAATATCGAAATATCGCTAGACTTCGAAGCTAGGGTAGTGGAAGACTGAACGAATCTTGGTACTCTTAATGTGCACTTGTCAACCCTTCTTGCATTCCCAGCGAACGTGACCTCATCCTGGAGAAAGAAGATTTCATTCTTCTTATCGCTGTTAAAAAGTTTACGGTCGAGTTCTTGAAACTTACCGCTACATCACCCGCTGGTCAGTAATAGCGATAAAATTTTGAGAATGCAAGAAGGGTTAAGAAGCGCTCACCAGGAGTACCAAGACTCGTCCACTCTTCCACTATGCAGATTTATAAAATCTTGTCTGCAACCCACCACACACAATTTCCCATTATTGCTTGCAACCGTGGGATCTTAATGCTAAAAACCTTCTCTGGAATTTCTGTCGTTCGTACTTTACGTTACGCTGTAGGTCCCCCGTGTTTCTACCTTACCGCTGAGGAGGAACACGTGGCAGAGAAGAGGCCGATGCCCAACAGTGGTACGAAGAGGCTGTCAACGAATAACCGTATTAGCTCATTAGGGTTAAGAACCGTCCTGGTACTCAAGTAACCTGTGACTCTCCGACGACCCGGATTTAAAAGTGATCTCCGGACTCAAATAATATGCGTCGGGAACAACAAATCATCTTATACACGTCTTCAATATTATTTATATATTTACAATTACCATAGCTAGACTTTGAAAAGAAGACTATCAACCAGGTTTCCCCCTAAATCGCTTTATTAATGCAACATACTACACATATTAGGTCATTAATATTTATGATATAGACTGGATGATACTTAACTTAACGCGAACCAGGATCAACGGAGTTTAATAGCGAAATCCTGGTAACAATTTTTTTCTCCAGTTGATGTAACTAACAACTGTTAATTGTTTATAGAACTGACAGAAAAACCAAAAACGTTAAATATAAAGTACTAGTCTATATTTAAGTATTATCGCAAAAGGTATTAATGTATATTGCTCAGAAAATAATCTCTAGATCTTAAACTTTTTCAATGCATTGTTTAAGCGAATCGAAATAGCAGATTTGTGCTCTAAAATTAATTGAGACTTTCTGATGTTTTAGTGAGAAATCATAATACTTAAAGAAGTCGGCGTCCTCTTTCGCCATAATACATCGTCAGTGAAATGCTTCTTGAAGCTTAAAAATGTTTACAATTGTTCAACCGAACCAAATTTTAATCGTCTCGAGTATCACAAAAGAGATCTGCTTAAATACTCATGATCCTATTTTGTCTTTAGAAACGGTTCTAGTGTCTAAAGCTTTCAACTAAGTTTTGTTGTTTAGTTTGAATTTGATGAATGGCGCAACTGCATGAACGCGTTTGCCTCAAATTGCATCTCATAGCTATTCTAAACCTATATTTACACTTGGAACACACGACAGCATTTAAAGTGGGCTAAATTTTAGTTCTGCATACAGAGACGCGGGTTATTATACATTACGCGCATTTCTGCTCTTACAAAGTTTCTCAAAATGGCTGCTTAACGCAAACAATAAATAATAGACAATGTAAGTAGCGGAAAATAATTTAATCCATCACAAAGCAATTTTTACTGAGTGGATAAAAATAAAGCACAATTCACTATAAGCCAATAAGCATTTTTCACAAGTTGCGTATTTTCTGAATTGTTGACCAATTTTACCGACATGTAGGTACTCGAAAGGGATTTAAAAAAAGTCTGGAATTTTTATAACCTTGCGATACATCACTATATGCAACATACTGCAGATGTGGATTTACTGGCCTATTACAAACTAAGTAAAACGTTATCTTAATCTGATAATACTTTTACACAGATTCAATCTATTTTTCTGCAAACTCCTAATTTGAATAGTTGTACTTAGAAGTAAATATGTGGAATATAAAATATAACATATTTGAGTTACTGCAATATATTTATTAACCTTCGTAGCATTCAATAAATGAAAACGTTCATCTAATGATCAGTATGCTATTAAATTCAGCTACCTAGTCTTAAAATTACAAGTAATTCTATAGAAGCTTTCTAAAAACTGGAAACTGGCGGCACCACACATAAAAGCGGATACCTAATAGATTTTTCGAGTCAATCCCCTCTTTAAAGTACAGAAAATCGACGAAGGAGATAAATTAACCTCCCTTGTCACATAAGTATTAAATTCGAGGAACTAATAGAAACCATTCATATAAGCCAGTGGTATTCGGCTTTGTTAATATAGCATCGTTAATTAAAATTAAATAATTGTTATTTACCAAAACTAAAATTTCTATTTGAATTCGTAAAACAATAAATTACCATTAATACAAAGTTTACAACATACAACATCGAACCTTAAACGTTTTTCAGGAAAATGCAAGGTATTATTATTTATACGCAAAATTTAATACATTTTAAGCTTTTCAATTCCATTTAAATACGACAAACGAGGATCAACAGGAAATCTTCAATAGAGCTTTTGAAGTTATGATTACAAGTTTTGAAAACTAAGCTTTCTTACGTGTATGTTTCTGAAACGAAACGGATTTACATGATACAAACATACATAAACATACAAGCATGTAGGTAACTCAAAACGAGCGCACGAAGCTCCTTAAATGTTGTGCGTAAAAATGGGTTTTTCTTCGCGTATTTAAGGAAACCGACCGATTTGAATGAAACGAAATAGTAACTAACTAAATTCGCATGTATGTCAAGCAATAATTTCAGAAATGTTTCTAAAGGGTTTCTTCGTTTCCTACAGTGGATTTCTTTACCATAGTTATTATTATTTTTTACTGTCTAACATACCCGCCAATACAAACGCTCCTGAGCAACGCTGACTGGGGTCACAACTAGCATGGGTTACCGGTTTAGTGGTACAACGCGACCGGCCGTACTCGGAGAGCACGTCGACGACGTCAGTCCCGGTTACCACTGCGGTGGTAGTTGTTAACTAAAGGCGGAGGCGCTAACGCGACTTGTAAACTTTGACATCAGATTCCACCACGGCCATGTGAACTATTATTGTGATTGCATAACTAGGCTGGCTAAGACCGCCTTCTGCTCTTAACCCTGACTATTAATTTCAAAATAATAAATTATCTGAGAACCGTAATAGCAGATTACAAACAAAATATAATTTATTATAATAAGTACATTTACAATTATGTGCAAAAATAAAACATAAAATCAACATATTATTTTCAAGGACATTAAAATGCAAAACCGGTATACAGTAAATGTCGAAGATAAACTTTAAACTTGTAGTTGGGCATATTTTTAATATGAGTGGACAATCTATTATACAGTTTCGCTATGCAGTAAGAATATGAGAATATAAACCTTTCGGTGCAGAGAAGAGGCAGTGTAAGAAGTCCTTCGAATCTTAAATTTAAATTACGTACATTCATCCTATAAAAAATTGTATTGTATAAATAAGGTGGAGTTTGTTCAGTTATAAAAATATTACGAAACACAGATGGGAAGGTAGCAGTATATATCGAAAACAACATGCGCCCTAAAACTGATTCTTGAGGTCTTACACAACTGTCTATTGTCGATTATTTAGATAACTAGAAGGAAGGTTAATTGCTATTGGAGATAAACCAATGTATTTGCAAAATTGACAACATAATCTGATGATCCAAAGCATCGAAGGCTTCTGAAAAATCTAACAATACTAGAACTGTTAACAAACCGCGGTCAGTAGCTCTAATAATGTCATCAGTAATCTTAAGTAGAGCGATGCAGCAACATGTCCAGGTTTAAACCCCGATTGGTGTATTGGTATAATTTGGTTTGCTGTAAGATGACAGCTTAGCTGACATTCAATAATTTTCCTAAAACTTTTGGTACCATATTGCTGTGAAGCTGTAATTTATTACTACTAATAGTAATTATTATTAAGTTGGGCAAAATATAAATTATATGGCTGGTTAAACCTACGCATTGGGCGTCATAAAAACAATATCAAACTCTTAATTAAGATATCCTCCTCTTGTTGAATATCCAAAGTAAACAAATTCGTAAAGTATTTAACCAACACGAAATCAAATGAAAGTGTACCAACCACCAGGTATTATTTTATATACTGTTTTAAATGTTTGCCTTTGTAAAAAAAACGCACCTATTTATTTGCCTGTGTAACCGCAACCTTGGTGTAATCCAATTCTATCTTGAATTTTGAAATCCGCCAGCTTCGGCGCGAACGGTCCTGCAGCACGATCTTAAATTACACGAACGAAAACTGCGAACTCGTGGTCCTCGAGCTTGTTAAACCAATTAGTGCAGTTAAATGTACTTTGATAAATCCAAATCTAGGCCACACGTAAGTAAATTCAGCTCGCAATACTTCTTTCCAATCAGGATGCACCATTCATTGTTTATAAAACTTGTATGAATAATGTTAAGTTCATAACCTTCAAATTATTCGAGGTAAAATTCTGTATTGAAGTTTCATCTTTTAATTTAATTATTTTTATGTTAATAACATAATACTCCGAAGTACTTTCCTTTTATTTAATGTTATTATTATTATTATTTCTCATAGATTCGAAGTTTTCAACAAGTGACATTGATGTTTGTGTCAAGTTGACAAGTCAAATTGAAGATCAGCCAATATACAAACGACGCTCGAATAAACGAATGAAAAAACAACGACGCCAACTTTCTATTTTCCCGTGAAATTGGAAGTTTTCGGAAACTGTCATTAATTCTTCACCGTAAGCAATATGAAAACGCTTTTCGAATGTTATTAAACATTAACACAACGTTTTATTATCGAAACACTTAAATAAATACACACAATTTACAATTTTGCGGAACTGCGGTAAAGCGTGCTGTATGCTATAAGATTTTACAGCAACTAACTTGCTTTTTAAGAGATTTTGAGCATATTGCCTAGCAACCTATTACATACAAACAATTTTTTTACGTCCCCAACGGGCTCCACCAATCAGAACAAAGCATTACATTCACTGAATTAATCACAAATATCGAAAACATACAATAACATTCTTATCACTAATTCTACAATAAAAAGAAAATTACTATTGTGTTCCTTACAACATTACACGTATTTTGATATCTTACTCGGCATACCTTTGATAATGCGTTAGGAAATTGACAATTATTTTTACATTACATTATAAATAAATTATTAAAAACAAATTCAATGGTAATCAAATTTAACCCAAAGCGTCCTCACATACATTAGTACATTACTAAAAACATATGTTTCTCAAAAGAAAAGTGTTATATATTTACAAATTTACACTTTAAAGCTGTCAAAATGATTATATATTTACTCATATTTGTTAAATTACAGCTCAAGGATGCACAAATAAGGTTGAAAAGTATCCTCTATGCCTTTCTGAAGATGAATATGAACCAAAACAACAACTGTTCTACCTAAGATTCAAGTTACACTGTTTACGATGCCAAATTAACCATCGCAACTACTAGTTTACATCGTATTTGATTTATATGTGGTTAAGCAACCTATTTTCTTATAGGGTAGTTTAATATAGGTTTATTAAATTTAGCAATTAGAGCATGTTGTAGTCAAGCACCTCGGCCACTACTCTAACGCGATCCTCAAAGCAAAAACACTATGAACGTGAGCCTTAAGCCCCGAGTCGTTAGCTTAAGATATTTGACTGTTTACGATTACATTCTTTTTAATTTCCATTCAAAATTTTATTAATAATTAGTTTCGTTGTTAAACAAATTACTGTACAGAAAGGTGCATTGTGAGCTCCAAATGCAGGGACGATTTACATTTAGAATGAAAATATAGGTACGGGACCTTACTCCAGTCGATAATTATTGGTAATCGTTATTATATACTGTAAAATAATAACATATTTACATTATCAGAAGAACTCATGATTTGCACGAGAACAGGTTTTTGGTGCTTGCTAGATCTAGTAAATTCCAAATTATTGAGACGTTTCCTGCAAACAACTTTCTTTGCATTAATCTGCATATAAAGCGTGATAAGAGAACTACATCACAGACCAAAGCAACCATGAAAATCAATGATGCGTGCAATCTCTGTGAATTTTGTCAAGAGCTCACTAGATTAAACGCCCATCAGTGAAAACCGCTAAATATGCGCTTTTTACTAATAATTAGATATGTATAAAACCCATTAACTAGTAAACTCTCCAAAATTCAAATACACACAACAGATGTAAAATATTTGATACACCAATACGTTAAATAAATGTTGGTTTTATTGAATGTAAATTTTGACGATACCTTTTTACCGAACTTGTATTAAGAATGACGACATTATTGCATATGTTTTTTGTTACGTATCCGAAGCATTTCAATAATCATGAAAAATTATCAAACTTATTTTGAAGAATATAGTTTTGGGATGGCTGAGTGGTAAGAGTGCCAAGCTTTGGATGTAATAGTCCAATTGCTTCTCGGTTCGATTCACTTCAGGGTCGGAAATTTTTCTAATTCCCTCGGTGATCGGTACTGGATCACACACATTAATGGCTCTCCTCGTGTTACGACGGCACTAAAGGAGTAACAAGGTCATATACACAAAAATACACCACACACAGGCAGGTTAAGCATGGTTACGCACGGTAACCCGCAGAGTCGGGCCCTGTTGTGCATTGTACAAACTAACTTAGCCTTTTCTCACACCAAAGCGTTGGGCCTATAAGGCCTGTGAAACCTTCGTAATAATAATAGTTTTGTTGAAGGTAGGATAGATACATATGTGTTTCCCTCAACTTAGTAATTGTCGTTTAAGATACCGATCTCAAAGTATTATTTAAGATCCGTTATTATATTTAATAATAATTCTTTACAAGTGCTCTTTATACTCGGTAGGAGTTAAAGTAGAAACACTGGGGACCTACAGTTTAACGTCGAACCCTAAAGACAGAAGTTCCAGAGAAGATTTGAGTATTAAGATCCCACGGTTGCTAACTGGACTGGAAAATTATGTGGGTTGCAGCACTCGATTATTATATGCTGTTGTAGTAAGAGCGGGAAATCAAGTCAGAATCGAAGTTTTGCTCATAAATCAAGCGATATGCCAACTGAGCTATCCACACATTATAAACAACATGACAAGCCTCAAAAAGCGGTTTGTCAAAAATCACTTATTGAATTAAATTGGTTCCTAGTAGTTCAATAATTGGCCGCATATGCACGACCGGCCCTACTTCGGGGGGATACGTTAAGCTGTCGGCTCTATTATAGTTGTCATGCGAACAATTTTAACAATCGTAAGCTGTGTAGTGGAACTACAGTTTAGTCTAAGCAATCCAGAATTCCTATACTAACCACAGAACTTGATGATTGTATATAAGTCAAAAGGAAGAAGAAGACGAAGAATACTTTATGTTTCCATGTGCAAACAACATTTATAGCGGTTTGTAAAGAAGTGATAAAAAATTTGAATAGTTCGTTACCGCACATAAATTATACAGAATGGTTTGGTATAAACATCGACAATATTGTATACAAAATCTATCTAATTCAGAAATAAGAACATAAATATTTCTAATTTTTCAATCTCTGCATAGTTTTTACATATCCCGTGTGTCTTCGTTAATACGTTGCGATTTTACTCTAGTTTACATATCTGTTTATATTAAGAAGTAAGACTTCTAATCACAGAAATATTAGTATCTCAACCAATTTATTTGTTAAATATACAGAATGCCCCATAAATTGAGATAAAATGCCTCATAGCGTTGTTCAGCAGTGCATATTGAACACAAAATATGTAGCTGAAATATTTAATTTTCCAAGGGTAGTTTCTTCACACGAGCTTCTTGAAGTTTGAGATTATAATGCGGCGTATCTTCACCAACAAATCTAAACTAATATCAATTAAAGCAGTTCGAGATTGGCTTCAAAATAATTTTCCAGATCGGTGGATTGGTCGTGGGGGTTATAAAGCTTGGCCGTCAAGGTCAACTGATCTAACGCCCTCAGATTTTTATTTATGGGGCTTTGGTATATCTCACACCAGTGAACAATATGGACGAATTAACAAATCGTATCAACCAAGCGGCTGCAACTTTAAAGGAACACCTGCAAATTGGTGAAGAATGTCATAATGCTGGTGGTGGCTGTGAATTAGGCCTATACCTCGATACTACATACAAAGTGCGCCGATAAATCAATCATGGTCGTGTGGAAATAAAGTTTAATAGTTGATTTTTGTTGTCAAAAGCGTCGACTAACCTAGGTAATAATTTTTCTTTATAACGTTTGTTTGCAATCTGTTAGTTATAACAATAAGCAAATCAGATTTAAATAAGACAGTTAATTACAGTGGAATGTACATGAGAAGCAAACACCCAGTGGCATTCCTCCTAATAAATTTTCTTACATATGTATATGGAACAAATAGGTACAACTCAAAAGCGGTAAGGAAGATCCAAAGGCTTGAAGCGCTTAAGGCTAGGCACTTGGTAACTGTTATCAAGCAGAGACAGCGCGAGGGGATTGGGGTTTAGTTTCAATCGCTGAAGATACTTAGCACTACACTGCTTGCTTGCTTGCTTGCTTTACTTCTTCTTTAATTGATTTGATATTAAGGTCTTCTCGAATTTCTTTATTTGGGATATAGTAGGGGGCATCACAGATGGTACGAAGAGTCTTTGATTGAAACCGTTCCAATATCTCAATGTTAGAGTTTCACACAGTACCCCAGAGCTGGATTCCATAACTCCGGATAGGTTTTAGGATGGATTTATAGACCAGGAGTTTATTGGAGAGTGACAGCTTGGATTTACGACCTAGTAACCAGTAATGAGACTTGAATTTTAGGTTGAGCTGTTTCCTCTTCGTCCAGATGTGGGTTCGCCAAATTAAGGTTTTGTCGAGGTGCAGTCCTAAATACTTCACATAATCTCTTTGCGGTAAGGCTTGATTATTTTTCGTAACCTCAGGGACGAGGCCTCTATGTTTGGTGAAGGGCTTGGCACCGACTTTTGACTATTTAGTTTGAATCGCCATTTTGTAAACCATTCATACACAATGTTAAGGGTCTGCTGTAGAGATTGGGCGGCCAGATGGGGATCATGGTGTGTGGCGAGGATTGCCGTATCGTCAGCATATGGTGCAATGGTTGTGTTGGGGCTAATGGGTATACCGACTGTGTGCAAGGTATATAAAACTGACCCCAGCACGCTACCTTGAGGCACACCGGATTTGATTGGACAGAGGTCCGAAAAAGAATCTCCGAACTTAACTTGGAAGTATCGTTCGTCTAGGTAGGATCAGATAATGCTGTAATAAAGGTACAGGAGGATCTGTTTTAATTTGAATAAGAGACCTTTATGTCAGACCTTGTCGATGGCCTGGCTGACATCAAGGAAGACTGCAGTGCAGTACTCATATCTTCAAAGGCATCATTGATGGTGTCCACTACTCTGTGGATCTGCTCTATTGTGGAATGAGCACTCCGAAAACCAAACTGGTGCTCGGGAATGAGTTCTTCGTCTTCAATGATGGAAGAAAGCCGTTTAAGGAACAGACGTTTAAAAAGTTTAGAGAGCAGTGAAAGCAAGCTTATGGGTCTGTAGGAGGTAGGGTCATTGTTCGGTTTCCCAGGCTTCAGGATTACGATCACTTGGGCGACTTTCCACTGGACTGGAAAATTTTCTGTCCAAGGAATACTATTGAAGATCAGCATAATTAATCTGATAGCTTTAGGAGGTAATTCTTTAAGTATTCGCACAGTAATTAAGTCGCATCCTGGAGTTTTCCTACAATTTGTTCGTGTAGTGATCATTGATTCAACTTCTGCAGTAGAGAAGGGTTTAGTGGGAAGTGTAAGTTGAAAAGAGGCTAACAGGAAAGTGTCGATATCATTATCGCCATCATTTGATGGTAGCGGCTGGAATACTTCCTAAAGATGGACAGCAAATGCTTCGACCTTACTCATGTTAGTGAGGTATTAATATTTATGTAATAAATATCTTTTAATAGTTTTCCATAGTAACAGCAAAAATATTTTCCGTAGTGCATATAGCTATTATACAGTGCTTCGTGTGAAGAAACTAGCCTTCGAATAATAAATATTTTAGATGTTTTATATTATTTACTATGCACTGCTGAACAGCGCTACGAGGCGTTTTTTCGCGAGTTATGAGATATTCTGTATATAACTAGCAAAACTCGTGGGTTGCGGCCCACATCTTGCTGGGCAACGTCTTTAAAAACAACTAAACAAGATACATTGCGATGTAACATGTTCTCAGTCGCATATATAGGTACCTACAAATTAAATAAATAATATCATTAGAATCACACAAAAGTTTTACCTATTTTTTTTTCATATAAGCCATGCTTCTGCTGTCTTAACGAGCACAACTTGAGTTCTATGGTCGTAGAAAGAAAACGAGAAATAAAGAGAGCAGGGAACGATCCATAAATTTATAACTAAGATAGTTGCAGAAGGACAACAGGCTCAGAATGGAAAGGACGACAGAGGATCCATAAAGAAGAGAAGAAGACCTACTTACAGCTTACAGTTACAGTTATTTCTCTAGCAATCCGTGCAAAATTAGTAATGGTACTCTACCCAGAAAATTTGGTGTTTAATAGTGTATCGTTATTATTTTTGAATAAACGAATATTAGATTCGAAATTTTCAAATATTGTAGCGGTGTTATTTCTAATAATAATGTGTTCTGAAAAAGGTATTTTGATTATGAGATTCTTAGGGATTTCCAAACCATGTTGTAAAAAAGCTGCTCTAACAGAAAAACTAATTATCACTTTCGCTTCCAAATTACGTTCAAAAACTGTTCGGGTCCAACAGCGATGGCTGATTCAAATGTCATTACAGTCGACTCATTAGTTTCTGACTTATGCCAAGCATATTCGCACGCACGGGGGCACACACGTCAATTACTTATTTTCATAGTAGCCGTTTGAAAATTTCGACCATTTATCATCATAATATCGTTCATAGGGCTTCAAGTTTAGTACCCTTGGCAATTCCTCATCATTTTATCAAAACTCTCATTCTATTTCGAACAGTGGGCCGCGTTATAACAACCTGCGCTACAATGAAACAATATCCAGGTCGAATAAATTTTGTAGCATTATATCTTAAGTAACGGTAAGTAAGAATAAATCATGTTATTCCATACACTGAGGCAAAAACAAAGCAGTTATAAATACTGGAAAATAATAAAACTCTGCATTAAATTACCAATTTGTTTTTACGCAGACGCCTGCATTATCCATGAAAATTTATAGGTTTAGTTTTGGTTTAAGAAATTCTGGGAGGCTATTAATCTCTAGTGAGCGGCAGCGACTGTGGCGGTTTTTGCGTACGCGAAATCGCATTCGACTGACTGTATTTCTCGAGGCATAAGATAAGATCGGGTTGCAACTAAATGACAAATGAGCAGCACGGCATGAAAATCCGCAACTTCGTGTGCCCTTGGAACGAAGCACGAACATTTCAACCCTGTCTGCGTGTACTAAGCCACTGTGGTGTGTATGTGCCCTTCCTCCTTACAAAATTGCCTTTTAAAGCCCATTTGTGCGCATGCAATGCAACGGCCGTGTACTTTACGTATGTAATGTTCACGAAAGCATGAAATGTAGCATATGCTTGAAAAGATTGGCGCGAGGAACGCAAGATGACTGATATGGCAAAATCCGAGAAAATCTATTTGCCGAACCGTGAATTAATGTGAGAAGGTTATAAAATATTAAAAATACTGTGCCTGTCACTTTATATTTCGTGAAGGAACCCCGTGAGTAAATTCAGGGATTCGACGTAAAAGTCCTTAGATTTCTGTAAAATAAAATTACTAAAACAACTTTCTTGTTCAAATATGGCAAGCCCAAGATTAAATATAATACTTAAGACTTATTTTTTATGAGAGTCAAAAAGGAAGTAATATTTATATCTATGAACGGGTGACGTCCATTGATAACAAATTGTGAACACATGAGAATGAGCTTCAATAAATAATTTGACCCTTACGGGGGTACATCAGAGCAAACAGATTTTCAGGTATTCTTATTTTACTTAGTGGTACTATAGAAGTAAACTTTTTAATGTACAATGATGTTATGAAACTACCCGTTCACCCAAGTGAAAGGAACAGCCCCCCCCCCTCCTCCAGTAGGTTACACACTAAATTACATAACAGCAGCAACAGATTGAAAAGTATTTTCTTTGTTTCACGTTTCCGTATACGGCACGGCTCAATTCCAACACTCTACCCCAACAATAAGTGTACATGGACTACGTAAAACCTGGTTTATGCGAAGCGATTTTGTTTATTATTTGAATAAAAGCTTTCAACAAAAACGCTCCTAAAACGTGTAACAATTAATGTAATATTATCCATACTTAAATACAAATGAGAGAAAGATATAGAACACAAGTACAAATCAAAATATAATTTTCGTTTGTTTATCGAACTTACGAAATGCTTCCACTGAATTATTACAACGTTATGTAAATAATTAATAAAACAAACTGTGCAAATTCAAGGCAAAAATTTTAATTAATAAAATGCTTAGCTAAATAATGCTTCGCAATGAGTTGTATGACCAACCCTGAAGGCAAACTTGACCGCACACCAGAAAAACCAAGTTCAAATTAGCATTCTTCTTGGTAAAATTCAATAAACATTTCCATGTCAGGTAAGCCGTCTCGCAGACCGTTTTAGAGCCTTATATACGGATATAAGGTGACACGTCGCCTTTGACTTCATAATTACAAGAACCGGGCCCAAATCGTTCGTTGTTGACTTTGCGCTAACTTATAAGATTAATATATTAAACTTTGTTTCGTTGTTCGAACGCTCAACTACTTAGCATCACGAACCAATGTCTTCTTTATGCAACGTAGGTGTTGCCTTTAGGGGCAGAATAGGGTTGTCTCTGATTTTAGCTCCGACATGCATAAACCTTCTCCTCGACCATTTCCCCTTCGGCAACACAAAATAGACCTTCGACACACCTTCGTCAATTCTCGAAACGGACGGCCTTTCCAAGTGAAGACGACCTTCGAAATTTTATAAACTTTTTGAAAACTTCTTGTCACATAGAAACCTGTGCTGAAATTTTCAGCATCTCCGTAAGTTCTCCTTAACATATAAAGAGTATCTAAAAGAGTTTTGTTGAAATTTTCGCAATTATTTGCAAACCATTTTGTTTTTGCTCTATTTCTTAGCTGAAAAAGTCTTTAAATGTCGTTTTGATAAATAGCTAGGATGCCACTCTATCTCAAATAATTATCATTATCATGAATACTATTGCAGTGATTATAACAGTGCAATGTTGCCACTTTAAACATAAGAATTCCATGTTTATTACACCTGAGACTAACGTCGTGGTATCCTACGATTCGTGATGGTAAATATAAATTTAAATTAAATATTTCCCTTCCTTGTTTCATAGAATGTTTATATCAGCTCATTAAATATACATATGTAAGCTATTTTCAGTAAGAATTACGGTTTAAGTAAATACATAAATCCACTAAACATTTCGATATTATGTCGTTAATAAGGTTATGTAATCAAACTTTGATATTTACAATGGTAGCTCTTCGTCCGCTTTACCTTGAAATTATAGCATTTTCTATAATTATACATAAACTACGAATGCATATTTTCTTGTTTACACGTAGATAACCACTGTCTGTCTAAATATCAAACAAAAACTTTTACGTAACAGTTTGAAACACTCTGAAAAATGTAGTTGTCCTTTTCTAATAAATTTTTATGACGTTCTGACGTCCCATAACATCAGTTTACCGATTATCGGGAATATTAAAGTTCGGGATCAATTCGGGCAGAAACTTTCAGTTCATTAGGTTTTACAGTTCTTACTTTCTCACATAGAAGTAGTCTATAAAGAGAGCTATCTAGAGCTCGATCTAAATCTCTGGGAGAAAATGTATGTAAGCAGTTGTTATCGCCTACCTTCTTGCCAAAAGCCGTAACTTAAAACTATCATATCATTGCTCTAGAAATGTTAATGCGGCTCCGTGTAAATTATAATATGTTTGCCGTAAAATATTACATTCGTTATTTCAGAACACGTCTTGTTCTTTGGTGCCTTAAAGAAAAGAAACTATTGAAATCAGTCACTTTCTCAACTGGTAGAAAATCCAACCCATCCTGATCGAAATGTATTTTTTTTAATAATCAATGAAACTGTTTAACTTGCAAATAAATTTAAGAACGTTACAAAATTGAACGAACACATTAAAATTAAAGAGAGCGTAACACTCTTGTTTCTGATTTATAAGAAATTCTGCAAAATATGTAGTCTTCATTGTTATATAAACCCTTACATATTAACAAGTTCTATAGGGATTGTACCGTAAGCTAAGTAATTAATGTATTTTCTACCATTTCACTCCAGCTATTCTTTTATAATTTATAATTTATAAATCGCACTGTGTAATAATAATATGTAGATAGACAACATAGCTTCGATAGCGCTTTGTACAACTCTACTAATACAAATAGCTAGGTACTGTTTAACATTCAATTCCTTTGCTTCGGATAATAAGGTTTTCTTAAAAATATAGACTGCTAGTTTCCAAAAACATTATGATAAACAATGCGCCATTAATTTTATATTATTTTACTTTCTTAAACTCATAGTAATCGGATCGCGAAAATGTTCCATATCCAAATTTTGATTTATAATAAATTTTGGGATAGCCGAAAACAACAATAACTGAAAATTGAAAATTAGACTGCTATCTATAACGCGGCCTTAAAACATCATTTCTTTACTGTTTCAATAAATAAGGAAATTACAATAAACATGCTAAACGGACAGTACAAACTGCCAAAAGAGGGATTTTTCATATCTTTGATCTAAGTAAAACTTTTAACGCAAATTAATAACCTGTAATTTTCAGTGGATCCTATAGGATATCACATTTCTTAATTCAATCGAATGGCTGCGTCCTTAAGTAAGCCGCTCTTATCCGAACTCGTAAGTATTTTAAAATAAATAATAAATACTACAGCTCCTACGTCTAGTTTTTTTACATGAGCCTAAAGCGCATATACATCGGCCTAATTAGACTCACGCTACTGGATGTCAATATTACGTATAACAGTGAGCTACGCGAACTTGGTTCTTAATTATTTAAAAAAATTATTTAAGGTAAACAAATTAATGCCCAAATGACTGCAATCGATAACAGTTGGCATAAACCAATTTGTAAATGCGAAAAGCTGCATTAAAAATTTTCTGGGCGACAACTCTGTTACCCCGGTATGTGATTTAGACGACATTTACTTTTGTTTCAATATCGATTTCACTAAATGTTTTGGGCGTACTCTTAAGGTATACGATTTTTAAAATACGGGCATTTACAGAGAACAATATTTCAAGTAATAGTCAATAGTTTTGCGTAACACGTGTTGTGATAACTTTAATAGTTTCTCCTCTCGCATTTCTCTGACCGAACCCATGATTTTCTATTGCATTCTCAGACTCCTCCCGTTTCATCCCCAATTTTGCAATGATATTTTGAATTATAAGCAAGTAGTGTCTACGCTATTTCTCCATTGTGTTGAGTATTTCCTCGTAAAATTTGTCTAGTTATTTTTCTCAGCTGGTACTCTTTCCGAAATACTGTTAATATCTAGCATGTTTGGAGGTTGGAAAAATGTAGAAGATGTCAAAGTAACAAGAAGTAGAAGCAGACAAAAGAAGAAAGAAGACCCGAGAAAATATAAAAAACTATAAACTAAAGGAACCTGAATATCGAAGAAGATATATTGAAATATTAAACGAAAAATTTAGAGAAACAGAAAATACAAAAGGAGTAGAAGAAAAATGGAAACAGTTTAAAAATAATATATTATATTCTGCTATGGAGAACTGCGGGAAAAGGAAAATAGTGAATAAAAACATGAAAAATACAGAATGATGGAACTCAGAAATCAAATCAAAAATCAAAGATAAAAAATACGCGTGGGAAAGATACTTAAGTACAAAAAAGACAGAGAACTACGAAAAATACAAATAAAAGGAACAGACGTGAAAAAGGAGGTCAAGAATACAAAAAAAGGGTCATGGATAAAAATTGGGGAAAAGATGACAGAAAACTTTAGAGACAACCAAAAACTATTTTATGCAACATTAAAACAACTTAAGCAGAAAAAGGAGTATAATATGATGAACATAAAGGGAAAGGACGGAAATATAATAACAGAAGAAGATCAAATAATGGAAAGATGGAGACAGCATTTCGAAGAACTAACAAAAGCAGAAAACAACATAACGGATGAACAGGAAGAGTTAAACGAAAGGAAAGTAACTGAAGAAATCCAAGAAAAAGAAGTTAGGGAGGCCATACATAAGATAAATCTAGGAAAAGCAGCAGGAAGGAACAAAATAACACCGGAGATGATAAAGTATACGGGAAAAGAAGGAATAACCACATTTACAGAATTTCTAAACGAAATAATGAAGACCACGGTAATACCAAGAGAATGGAATGTAGGAATCATACTCCCCATATATAAGAAAGGAAACAAGAGAGTATGCGATAATTACAGAGGGATAGCGTTAATGAGCGTCCCCGCGAAAGTATTTGCCAGAATAATCGAGAAAAGAAAAAGGAATAGGATAGAAAATACAATAGAGGAGACCCAATGTGGTTTTAGGAAGGGGAGAAGCACCCAACATTTAATATTTGCCATCAGACAAGTCAGCGAAAAACTTATTAACAAAGAAAAAGATATACATATGTGCTTCATAGATCTTGAATAGACCTTTGACAGGATACCCAGAGAATAAATATGGACAACACTAGAAAAAAGAAAGTTAGATAAAAGAACGATAGAAATATTAAAATCAATGTATAGAAATAACATAAATATACTACGGACGAATAATGAAGAGTCAAGAGAGTTTGTAACAGAGATAGGAGTAAAGCAGGGATGTGTATTGAGCCCCCTTCTGTTTTCAATAGTGCTAGATGAAGCAATTAAAAATGCTAAAAAAAAGAAGAAGACTTTAAAATTGGGATACTGGCAAATAGAACAAACAGATATAAACGAACTTATGTTCGCAGATGACATGGCTATAGTGACCCACTCTGAAAAGAACTTACGACATAACCTGGAGGTGCTAGAAATAGAATTACAGAAAATAAACATAGGGAAAACAAAAAGTATGGTAGTGTCGAAGGAGAATAAAACACATAGCATAAAATTACAAGGGAAAGAAATTGAACAAGTAGAAAGTTTTAAATATTTAGGATCCATAATTGAGAACAATGGCAAAATTGACAAATAAATCAACGACAGGATGGAAAAACAGGAAGAATATATAACATGATGAAAACGACCTTTTTGGGAAAGAAAGTTCCTAGAAAAATAAAAACAGAAGTGGTTAAAAAAGTAGGTAGATCGACAATAATGTATAGCAGTGAAACATGGACCTTAACAGGAAAACATAAAACAAAACTAAATGCAACGGAGAAGCGGTTTCTAAGACGGATAGAAAATAAAACGAAAAGAGATAAGATAAGAAATGATACATACAGACAAAATCTACAGATGGAGCCCTTAACGGAGAAAATAGTGGAAGGACAATTAAGGTGGTTCGGGCATGTGTGCCGCATGCCAAGGGACAGAATAACAAAAATTGTGTTTAAAACGCGAGTACCGGGAAAAAATAATAGAGGAAGACCCGGGAAAACATGGGAAGAGGGAATACGAGAGGCATCAGCGAGCAAGGGAATAAGATGGGAAGGAATAAAACAAGTGGCCCAGGATAGGAAATTATGGAAAGAAAAGTGCAGAACGGCATCGACATAACAAACTCAACTCCACCCGCCTTACACCTAATGGTAGAAAGGCATATGATTAAGTAAGTAAGTAATGTTTGGAGTTTGCTTTTGATGTAATAGAAATCTAATTCCATGATCGACTAATCCTCTTTTTCTTCTGAGAAGGTTCTACATTCTATTATTACGGAAGTAGTGACAGTTGCAGTCACGGCGATGCAATGGAAGATGTAAAACGACGCATAAGCTACGACCGGACTAACTTTAACAACCATACAAGACATGAGGCATTTTCAAGCCTAATGTGAAATCAGTTACACTTTATGGTTGCAAAACCTGGAAAAATTTTGTAGTAATGGATACGAAGGGTAGACTATTTTGCAATATAAGTCTGTAGAAAATCCTGGATGGAATTTCCTAGCACTACAAAAATGAACGGGAAACCCAAAAAAGTACAGACAATACGATTTGTTGCAGAACGACTTTACAAGAATGCCACACTATATAACCTTTTTATTTGAATAGGTAGGCATTCTATTAAATGCGATTTCTTTCTTTCTATTGTTTTAATGGAATATTCTATATTTTTATTATTATTGCATTCATTCGATTTACTTACAAATAATAAGCAACATAGAAACAATTCAGACTTTCTTTGGAATACACACTTTAAATATAATACTGCAAGATGCATTTAATGACAATAATGATTATACTATTTAGTAAGGGGATTTATATATAAAAATCATAGTTTTTGATGCATTTGTTTGAAATATCACTATTCCTCGTCGTTTTTTATTCATGACGTAAGCTAGCTTGCAAAAAAATCACGTACACATATTTTTCGCTGTATTAAGTCGGTCTTGAGTTTTTCATTTGTCAGTGTCAAAGACGTAAAATGCCAAGATTTACAGAAACGAGCAAATTCTTATCGTTTCTAAGTTAGAGGAGGGATAATCTGTAAGAGCAGTAGCTAATAATTATGGCCTAAATAAATGTACCATTATGAGGGGAAGAAAAGGTTGGAGGAAGAAGAGAGCGCATGCAGAAGAGAAGATTCGGGACGTTTCAAAATTAAGAATAATGGTCAATATGAAGAGCTCTTGAATTATTTAAGGGAAAAGCCATTTCAAACAGCGATGGACGCCGTGTTCGCAACAAACTTTCCAGCATCGTGGTCAACAGCATGTCCGAGGATTCGCAATTCTGAATTAAAGAACTCGACAAGGGCTAAGAAATCAATATTAGCAGAAGATCATAAGCAGTCTCGCGTTCTATTTCGCTTTAATTTTGTCTATAGGCCTTTAAATGTTTGGAATAATGTAGTTTTTTTCTGATGAACAGCTCTTCCAGTTTGGTCGTGTACGTGTGTTTCGGCCAGAAAATTCAAAATACAATGAAAGATATGTTTGGGCATGGATATGTGTCCGGGTATAGCTTGGCCTATTAGTGATCGTTTAAATGGACAAGCTCATCTTGATATTTTTGAAAACATTATGCTTTTTTCCGAAGAGCAAATATATACAGACAATAGCTTTATCTTCCAACAAGATAATAGCCCTGTTAAAATATAATAAGGCAGTCGTTTTGGAACAATAATGTTGAGGTATTACCTTGGACTGCATGAAGTGCCGATCTACACCCCATAAAGAACTTTGGGGTTTGTTAGTAAGAACATTTATAAACACGACTTTAGACCTCAAAATGAAACTGAATCGTGGACAGCTATTGAAAACATCTAGAAAGAATTAAGTCAAGATGAACATTATTGGCGTAGTCTAATTTCGTTCATGCCTGCTTAAATACAGTTATAGACGCTGATGGAGTAATGAAAAATGTTAATCCTTAAACCTGCTTCATGTACAAATTGTATTTTAAAAAATTAATATCTTCATTATATGTTTTCTGTTGCTAATAACGAATTAATATTTAAATAGTAAATTGATCACAACTAGGAACTGGTTTTATATTAGATAAAATAGTGACATTTTTAGTTCATAACCTACTTAACAATGTAATATTAAAGTTCATAGAATACGCATTTACACAGCAACAAATAGGTTAAAACTTGGATACTTGATTTTTTTACCAGCCAGTGTACATTAAAGCGAGCAGTATTTTATAAAGATTCAGCTCAATAAGAGGTAGTTGTTTATAATCCCATCCAGTTTCAATATTTTGAAAACGCATTTGTTGTATGATTCACATTTCGGACATTGTATTAACAAAAATCTGGAAAATTAATATCTGAACGTACAGTGTGTTTTTGGTAGACTGGTTATTTAAACGAAGTCAAATATTGGCCGATAGAGAGTGCTTTGCTTTCTGTTTATTCACGGAAAATCGAATTATATTACCAGAATAGCGAATCTTTACATACCCTTACGTCAGTACAAGGTAATGAATGAATTCTGGGTTTCGGTGTTACTTAACAATACTAATAATTTGTTTTCCACGTGTAGGCGGACACTGCGGAATTAGTTTTTGAAACGTTTGCGTGGGCTTACTTTAGCAACAATTTAATTTCATATACGGTTAAATGAAATTCAGGTTGGAGAATCAAAAGTTTATTATTATTATTATCAACAGTTAAATACACTGATCAGTACAGGACACTTAAAACCAAATCCTATAGTATTATAATAATTTAAAAACTGCTTCTAAGCAGCAATGTAGTACAAATCATGTAATGATTTTGTTTGGGAAATAGTGCTTTGCCCTCATGAACGTAGTTAAATTTGCCGACGAGAACAGGAAAGTTACAAATTAGTAACACTAATTGAAATATAAATTAAATAAACGTGCAGTTACAGAATATTTTCTCTCATAATTCCATCCACTTTATGAAGAAAAAAAAATGTTGCATTATATATAAAGGTAGTGCATTCTCTTTACATACACAAATTGAAGAAGAAAGAAATTAAAATATCGTGGTACATGGCTAACAAATGATCTTTACGTCGAAGTCGAAATTCGTACCCGTACAGAAACGGCCGGAGCAAACTTTCTTAAAATAAGAAACTTGTTAACGAACTATTGAGAGTACGCTCGGTAGTGCGTTTGGAAGAATTTGAAATGTGGATCTTCAGAAGACTGATGAAACTATTGTAGCTGTCCGCATTTGCAATTATGTTTATATTCTCACAGACAGTTGAATTTTTGAATATTATTCTCATAATTTTAATTTTTAATCTATACTCGCATAAATATTTCATGTTAAATGTAACTGCTAATGAATGTTAGTTGGCGTTTGGAAATCACGCCTCATTGAATTTGGGAACCGCCGTTCCTTCACGCGTGTATATTTTTTGTAAAGGGTCTGTCCTTTACGGTAGACCTAAGTTATGATGGCTACGACCAGAACATAAACATCAATTTTCATAGATAATGAATGGCATTTTAAGACACTACCTACTCGGTAGTTGAATTTTATGTTTCCATATTTAACACCATTCCTTTTTAGCGTTTCCTTTCAGCTCTTTATTTCAGGTCTTTGATTAATAATATGACTTTGAATTAGTTGATCTCAAGTACCTCAGATAGGCAATGACTGCTGTCTGTAGCGCGGTCTAGTACTGTGCTAAAGGTTTGGTTTAGTTTAGTCCGTAACTTTTCTAAATTAATACTTTTTTTGTTGAATACCCTAATGGGTGCCATTCCACACATAGACGTGTAAACTAAACACTAAATTATGGGAGTTATTTATTTAGTTTGGTTCTTCAGATTTTAACAGATAATTAACTTATTTTTACGAAAATTATTAGTTCTAGATATATGGGGCCATATAAATATATAAAATTCGTGTTGTTTCTAAAAATGTGGTGCACGTGCAGTGGGTTCTCACAAGCCTGCACCCGCTTTTGGCCTATAAAAGCAGGAGTAAGTTGTTATGAAAAGATTATTCTTGATTTAAACGTCAAGAAGCACAGTTCCTTTATAGGGTTCCTTAATCCTTCACCTGCCAGCGCTTTGAGGTATCTCAGCTGCAACGTCAAGTTCCATTAACCAGTCACCTGCCTAGAGCTTTGAGGTATCTCAGCTGCAGCGTCAAGTTTCCTTAACCCTTCACCTGCCAGCGCTTTGAGGTATCTCAGCTGCTTACAGCTTCCCTTGACGATTACGCTTGAGGTATCTTAGCTGCAACTTCAAGTTCCCTTAACCCTTCACTTGCCAGCGTTTTGAGGTATCTCAGCAGCTTACGGCTTCCCTTGACGACTGCGCCTTGAGTTATCTCAGCTGCAACGTCAAGTTCCATTAACCACTCACCTGCACAGCGCTTTGAAGTATCTCAGCTGCAGCGTCAAGTTTCCTTAACCCTTCACCTGCCAGCGCTTTGAGGTATCTCAGCAGCTTACGGCATCCCTTGACGATTGCGCTTTGAGGAGGTATCTCAGCTGCAACGTCAAGTTCCATTAACCACTCACCTGCCCAGCGCTTTGAGGTATCTCAGCTGCAGCGTAAAGTTTCCTTAACCATTCACCTGCCAGCGTTTTGAGGTATTTCAGCAGCTTACGGCTTCCCTTGACGATTGCGCTTGAAGTATCTCAGCTGCAACTTCAAGTTCCCTTAACCCTTCACCTGCCAGCGCTTTGAGGTATCTCAGCAGCTTACGGCTTCCCTTGACGATTACGCTTTAAAGTATCTCAGCTGCAGCGTCAAGT
>JABXWE010019769.1:0-33484 GCA_014611495.1 Limonius californicus | reverse complement strand
TGAAACATCTTGACTTACATTCATATTATCCTAAAAATGAGCTTCGTTGTAGGTAAGGTTGTAAGCTTTTGAATAAAAAACTAAATAAAGGAAACTTACAAGCAACTTCCACGGTAGCTGGTTGGCTTTTGATGCTTCCTCTTCCGCTCCAGGCGTAGCACTCGCACTTAAACTTCTCCTTGCCGAAGAACTCCTCCACCATGTCTCTGGTGACATTGATTTCGGCTTCAACAATTCGCACCCCAGTTTGGGGGTCCACAAACTCCGACTGTGGCGTGTCAACGTTTCGAGCACCATTACACTTAAAGTACATTTTCAGGGTGTGCGCCGCGCGGCACTGCAGAAGGGCCGGCCGGTTTTTGACCACGTAAGAGTCTTGAGGTTCTACTAGAAAAATCGGCAAAGAGTCCGAGTTTAAGAGCAGCGATTCGTCTGGCTCTGGAGATTGCTTCGTTGGGGACGATTCTTCCAGCAGGGAACCTTCTGAAATAGAGTAAAATATTAGTACGGTGTTTGGTGGTCAGGCAGTCATTTGAAATATTACGTCGCCCTCATTTTACAGCCCTGCAAGTCAGAACTTTTCAGTTCTTTCGTTATTTTGGAACCTCCTGGGTTTTTGCGGTGTGTCTGATTGTTTCTATAGCATAAATTGTATCAACTTTTTCAAATTATCTTATAATAATAATATATTTATCTATATTTTGAGTGCATGAGCAAGACAGAAAATATGATAACAAGAATTCAAAAATATAACTAACACAGGTATTACTCGTTCAACAAACGTTTACAGTACAAAAACAAATTTCTTCTTCTTTATCTAAAAGTAGAATTAATTTCATAAAATAGCGAAACAAATATTAGGAAACCTACTATTTCATAGTTCAGAAACTAAAAAATTGTATGAACAGTTTGATATTTCTTTCTTAAAATTTTGGAACCCCACTTGAGTATAATTTCCCGCGAACTATAATAGTATACGCAGAATTTGTAAAAATACTACGAACAATTTACAACAAAGACTAAAGTATATAATTCCAGTGACAGGTTATGGCATATTCTATAACACAGACAGTTAAAAAGTAACACCATAACCACTACCACTAATAACAATAAGAAATAAAATCAACGAACATAAATTCTATACTGATAATAAATTATACGGAATGTAAGAACCGAGGAAACATTGTTTTAAAGACTTCTCTATATGGAAAATTCTATTCAATTCTATAAATTGGTCGGTAAATTTACTAAAATTTCGTTTTGTTACCACAATTTACCGAATTGTTTAGTTTTCACCCGAATTATAAAAATAAATTTTATTAAAACCACATAATAACTTCAAGTGCAATGTATGTTTCAAGTTTAATGTAAATAAATGGGTATGTAACTGCTACTTTTTTTTTTCACTCATTCATACTACCGTCCCCTCGCCCCCCCGGAACCGCTTTCGCATTACTTCAGGGGGGTGCGGGCGCCCTTACACACTAAACATTCGTGCAACATGCACCCTAAACTTAACTAAGCAAATGCGGTCGCCCCAGTCGGGATTCGATCGCCCCAACCCCTATGTAACTGCTACTACCAATAATATAATTTACATTTTCAAATAAAGTTTCCTGAAAAATATCATGTATTCTGCATATACGAGATTCGACAAATGAATACTAGGATTAGCACAAATAAAAACAAACACAATTTAAGTAACACGAAAAATGTTTAATATTTATTAAATATAATACCCATTTAGTTTAATACACTTATTGCAACGCACTAAGCTTCTGAAAACATCCAGCAAAGGCGTTCGAAGACACTGCTTTCAATTAAGCAGTTATATATTTTTTTAAATATCTTTTATGTCATGAAATGGATTGCCTTTTTGAATAGTGTTCACTTTCGATAAAACAAAAAAGTCTGTTAGGTGAACAGAAGGAGTTACTGATCTCACCGAAGCCATGTTTCGTGACAAATGTCTTCAAAGTCAGTGCAGAATGGGCAGAATCATTGTCATGCAACAAAAGTCAAACTACCCTTTTCGAAATTACGATCGCCCTCGAGAAATGCATTCCAACAATCGTTTCATAACTATCTGCTGTTTGTCCTTATGGGCCACATAAAAAAATGTATGACTAAACATTTACGCGTTCCCGCACTACTTCACCGAGGCCCCTTCTAGAAGAACCTGCGCAACTGTAACCGTACTAAATCTTGGGCGTCCAGATTCTGATTTATTATGAACAGAAACAGTTGTTTAAAATCATATGTCTTTAGATTAAAAATATCTTCTCTCTAATACTCCTTCGTGCATAATTCTCAGAATGCGGTAGTAAACTATTTGCTGAAATGTTAACACTACATTAACGCAATTGTTTGCAGAACTACAACCACTATGTTACTATTTTCAAAATTGCTAATGAAGCATATCCTAGGGATAGCGAATAGTGTGAGAATAAAAAAAATCTTTGTATTCTCTAGAATATGAGTAGTAATCGGCCAATACTAGGTTTTGAAATTAGGCAAATGATAAATTAACAAACATTCGTGGATGATCAGTACAGAAACACCAGTGGAGTAATAAAAATAGAAAATACCGCAAGGCTGATAGATAGAAATTACGATAAGCGGAAAAACAATTAAAAATTCCTAAGGCCACGTGTTCAGCTAAATATACGACACACATGTTACGAATTGCAACGGAATTAATTAAAATTCTGGTACTGCAAGCTCTCGTGCCATTCAATCAGTAGGTTAATTGTTCTTCTTGGGGCAACAAACATAATATTTAACGTTTCAAACGGCAGTTATTTTACGCTCGAACATCCTTAAAACAGCGGCAGATTAATTACACACACACACCTAATTTTCTCACCGCCTTCGGCTCAAAAGCTGTGTATTCATAAATAAATTTATTCCCTCTCTTTTCATTCAGTTCCGTTTACAGTCCTCGTTCCCCCGTCATTTAATCCGAAATTCAGCGGAAAATCGCTCATTAAAGAAATGAAAATATTAGAATCGCTTGTAATGGAGGAGTTGAAAAATGCCGGCTTCTGGATTTATTCCTCTAACTGTTTTAGCAGAAAATTTGTTATTTATCTTCGACAATAAGGGTTTAAGATTAAATTATATGTGCAGTGCGCTTGTAAGGTTTGGGGTATATTTATTATGTATCAAATGGTTTAAAAAATATCCTCGCACACACCGATATGGGCTTTCTAACAAAAAACATTATTTATCATCCAAAATAAAGAAATGGGAAATAAATACAAATATATCAATTTAAAAAAATTTAACTGTACACGCAATAAATTAACACTTAATGTAAACTAGCAAAAACAGTTTTGCTTCTCTGAAAAATATTTCCATTGTATGTTGGTATCACTGTTCACTTTTCATCAGAACCGCAAGATCTACATTTTCGAAATTTTATTATTACATGGTAATTATAATTTATTTTTGTATTCAGTTTAAAAGAAAACGGTTCTTGATTTTTTTGTAATATTCTAATGAATACGTTGAACAGTTTTGGATATCAAAATATATTGAGAAGTGTCCAACGTATCAAACAACTAATGAAAAAGGCCAGCATGGAATAATTGATGTGGAAGCAGATATCTAGAGATAATCAGCAATTATGAAAACTTGGGCTCTGTTTTCTGACAAACATAAACTTTTTCGCATTCGTACACACTAACGCCCCACCCTCCCGCCCCAGACCCGCTTTCGCATTACTTCAGAGGGGTGCGGGCACCCCTTACGTACTAATCATTCATGCAACATGCACCCTAAACTTAACTAAGTGAAATGCGGTCGCTTCAGCCGGGGTTCGACAACGCGGTCTATCGGACCGCATTCCACTGTGCCCTCGACTGAGAGCGCTTGTTTGCACTGCCACACCGAGGTCCCTCAAAAAACTTTAACATTTTGACTCATGCCATTTTGACAGATATGACATTTCGAACCAGAGTAAATTATGGGCAGTTGATAGAAAACAGTCTTCTCAAATGATTATTATATAACAACATTGTAATAAATAATATTGAACGTAATTTCATTCTACGTTCTTTAAGAAAGTTTACGTAATAGAATTATTAGTAGCCCGCAACATATAACATGGTTTGTTTATATTTTTAACTTCGACAATAATGATATATTTATGTTCCTTAAAATATATTAATGGTTTCGATGATAAACTCAACATGGATACTGTTCTCTATAACGTGCTTCTCCTTAGCTCTGAAGTAGCAACAGGAGCAGTCTACTTACAGTTCAACGTTGAATTCGAAAAACAGAAGTTCAGGGCAGAGTGTAATAATTTAAACACCACTCTTACCAAAGCCGGACTGGGAATTGCGTGTGGCGGGTTGCAGCGCCAGATTTTTAATGCCCATTACAAACTTCATGTCGCGGATAAAACTAGTTTAGCCACTCAAAATAGATGCTCCTAAATCATCATCATCCTAGATTTATTTCAACATCGGTAATTCTTATTGCACTTAAGGTACTTATTAGTATACAGATTATAAAGTAGTTATTGAATCAATGAAAACAATTATATGCAAGTGAACAGCAAGCAGTTATTATTTAAAACAAGACCACTTAATTAGAACAAACTTATATACTACAGTGCAACATACAGTACAGTCAGTAATAAATTTAAAAAAATCCTAAACTTTAAGAACCTTATTGTGATTCTATATTTTAATAGCGAGCATTGAAAAGATTCACATAAATTAAGAAGAGATGATGGTCAATTAAGTAAACTTGGAGGATTTCAGAAGTGGATAAAGCAATTAGGCCTTAAAAGCGTCCCAGGACGGTATGGTTCAGCTAAGTTGTTGACGCATTATAAAGTTAGCACTCATTAATATCCCAAGAACTCTCGATAAGAAAGAATTCCTCGCTGAAAACGTCTCAATTTTCCAGCCGTTTGCTTGCCCGGTTTTACTTCTTTCGTCCGACTCATAATTGTACTTTATTTCAGGAATACATTTGAATTTAAATTGATTTAGAGTTGAATGCAATCGCTCGGAGACTTTTTAAGACCTGTTTAAATGCATTGAACAGCTGAGCACTGCAAATATTTGGATTTCATTTCGAAAACAAAATTAATGGAATCGATTTTCCGGTGAAGTAGTCTATGACGATTGAGCGGCCGGAAAATATTCCGTTTGATCCGCCCGACCCAACGAAATAAAGAATTTAGTGTGCCACTTCCATTCGAACTTATATAAACATGTGCTTTATCTATTTGCATCAAATAAACATCATGTAAGGAGGAGCGCGTTCACATTCTACAAGGCAGCTTCATTAGTTCGGACGATTTTTAACGGGCAAGTCGTTCAGATAAATTATTACAAATAACCAATCGCTTCGGAGGTATCATTTAGCAACGTAATTACTGAGCAATATTTTACAATTAGAATTTTGCTAAATTGAAGGGAGAGTCATCTTGCATTGTTACCTGCAAAGTTGGCGAGGGAGGCGTGACGGAAAGGCGCCCGCGGCTCAATTTTACCTTCTTCAGAACTAAGAAACTCGTTAAAGGATTTCAATTGAATGTTCTGTTATATTGAATCAATGCTATAGCAATCAAACTTAAGTATTTAGGAAATGTAGTATTATATTGAACCACTGTAAACGCGAAGCTGTAGGGTGCAAATAAGGCCACGGTATAACATTTTAATTGTTAACTACCAACTCATTCCTTCAGTTCGATCTTTCCACTGTAATATATCTTCAGAATAAAGCCCTTAACTACCGAAATCTAACTTAAAAAAGAAAACTAAATTGGCAAAATTTGTTTCTGACTAATAGCTTCAAAAAATTTAAAAAAATGCTCTTTTATAGTTTTACGTTTACGTTTTACTGTTGAATGACTTACAAGTTGGTCCAACAGCCGACATTATTGTTACTTAAAAATTTGAAATTCAATGTGTTTTCAATGAATACAATTTTGAGAGTACTAGCATTAGTCGCCAATAGCAAGGGTAATCAGCCTAGAATATTAAAGGACCCCAAGTAGCTTCAAAACCAACCCAGTCTGCCCGTCAACTTTCCGCCACTACTATCACTTCACAGAATTCTATTCACAAGATACGAATATCATCAGTACAGAATTTGAAGTTACTTAAAATTTAAAGGAAATGATTTTAATAAGAAACATTTCCGCCATATGTATATTTTGTAACAGTTCCGTTAATATCATTGATTTATTGGCAGCCTTCTTGTCCCATTGCTTGGCATCGGCCTCTTCTCTGCCAGATGTTTTTCCTCAGCGCTAAGGTACAGTTTAACGTCGATTCCGAACGACAGAAATTCGAGGTTCCACGGTTGCAAGCCGGATTTGGAAATTGTGTGTGGTGGGTTGCAGACAAGATTTTTATAAATTTGCATAGAATTGCTTATAGTTTCGAACCCAACCCAGAATCGATGTTTTACTCAGAAAGCGGGCGCTCTACCAACCGTTAATATACATAACTGCAAATTTGTAGTAACGGAAATGCCCCCATACATAAAGAAGTACCTATGTACCCAGCAGCCCCAAAAACTGTCTGAGTGAACAGGAATGTTAGGGAAAAAAATTTAGCCCTCCGTTCCTTCAAATCAATATTATCGTCAAACTTGGCATGTTGGCAAATACGATTAATTATCTAATAACTGATAACTGAAAATCGTTGCACTCAAGAGGAATATTCGTATTTATATATAAAGGACAGTTTCATTTTCAGAATTCACTCCTCTACGATCCCGGAGGAGGATAGGTCTACTTCAGGGAAGCGACCCTACCCACGTGAGCCTCGACTCTTTCCCCACCTCCTAATACCGGGAGGAAGCCGTGTCCCAAACCTAAATCCTATCCACAACCTAAATGTTTACCCTTCCTATATCCCAGCCATGGCGTCTGTACCCAGGCCGTTTTAGGCCTCAGCGAAGTAAGAAGAAAAAAGCCAAGAATGCTTAACACTTAGACCTGGACACCTTCTTTATTATAAAGAAAATGAGGAAAATAACCACGGTGGAGTAGGGCTTCTAATAAGCTCAAAGTGGAAATCACAAATGCAAGAGAACAAAAGCATATCAGGAAGAGTAATATATACAACAATCAAACTGGCATCCAAAATTCACGTCAAAATAATCCAACAAAAACTTACAGTGATGACATAGTAGAAGACTTCTACGAAAATGTAACAAGAGCGCTTATAGAATCACCAATAAAGTATACATTCTTAATGGGGCATTTCAATGCTAAAATTGGCAGGAAAGAAGCAGAACATGAGGGCGCTATAGGAAATCACGGCCTCGTGACCAGGAATAACCGAGGAAATACTTTAATAAACTTTCTGAACCAAAACAAACTATTTGCAATGAATACCTTCTTCGAAAATAAGTTAAACAGAAAATGGACGTGGAAAATTCCGGATGGCGTGACTAAAAACGAAATAGATTTTATTATATCGAACAGCAAAAGAGTAATACAAGATGTATCGGCATTAAACAACTTCGAAACTGGAAGCGACCACTAATTAGTCAGAAGTAAAGTGAAAATAAATGTGAAAGATGAAAGATGAAGAATCATAACAGGAAGCTGTAAAAACATGGTAAGTAGCATTAAACATATTAAAGAATGAAGAATGAAGAAACGTACACAAAAAATATGAAGGAAATAGTGCAAAACAAAGACTTTCAAGCTATGCAAGTAATGAGATAAACAGCAACCTAAAGAAGGCAAAGAATATAGCACTTCAAAGTATAAAGCCTACTAAAATCCCGGAAAAAGTGAAGAAACTTACAAAAGAAACAGAAAAACTAATAGAAAATAGAAGAGAGCTACGATGACAAAATAAAACAGATATACTACAGTATAAGGAACTGCAAAAACAAATAAGAAAGAAAACTAGAGAGATGTAAGTCAATATAACATGTGGCAAATAGAAAAGACTATTGCGGAAAACAGTAGCGGAAAGGTAGTGAAAGCAAAATTATCGACGAGAAAAAGAGAAATCTTTAAACTTTCTGACAACAAAGGCAAAATTATAAACAACAGAGAAAAAAATAATAGAAGTTATTATGAAGAACTGTATAAATTAAGAATACCACGACCCAATCAGTCAATAATCAATAAATCACAGAGAGATGCCCCCATAAAAAATGTCGGAGCAGACGATTTGCCCGACTTAATAATAAACGAAATACAACATACCCTACAACAACTTACGAACAGAGGATCACCAAGAGAAGACGGTATAATCCCGGAGATGATAAAAGCTTCTGGCGCTAAGGCACGTGAAATATCAATTTTGCTATTTAATAAATGCTTACACGAAGCAGACATACCAGATGACTGGAATAATGGCATAATCATCGTATTACACAAAAAAAGAGGAACTAAAAAACTGGAAAATTACAGACCTATCAGTCTTCTCTCGCACCTTTATAAGCTCTTCACAAGTGATATTAAATAGGCTAGCAAATAAACTAAATTTCTATCAACCATCAGAGCAAGCCGGTTTTAGATGAAGGAAACAAACGAACACCTTCAAACTCTCTAAATACTCATAGGAAAGCGCAACGAATACAACAAACGCAAAATTATAACATTTGTGGACTACGAAAAGGCCTTCGATTCAATCGAAACATGGGCAATCATCAATGCTCTCAAAAACTGCAGAATAGACGAGAGATATATCCATTTTCTCAAGAATATACAGAAGAAGGCGACCGCTTACATCCGTTTGCAGTTTGCACAAAAATACAGAAAAGTTCAAGATCGGCAGAGGAGTAAGGCAGGGAGACCCCGTCTCCCCAAAACTGTTCAAACTTACGCTGGAAAATATCTTTCGAGAATTGAAGTGGGACGACAAAGGGATAAATGTCGATGGACAAAAACTGAGCAAGATTCGCGGACGATATCGCGTTAATAGCCGATAATTTAGACGAAATGCTGAAAATGTTAAAACAACCACAAGATAAATCATTAGAAGTTGGCTTAAAAATGAACATAAGCAAGACAAGATAATGACCAACCTTCTCATAGAAAATATTCAGCTTCCAGTGGAAAAAGTCAACAACTGTATATATCTAGGCCAAGAGATCGTCCTAGGAAAAGCAAAGCAAACAACTGAAATAAACAGAAGGATTACTCAGGCATGGGTTACGTTTGGCAAGCTAGACACAACATTTCGCAGTCAAATACCAAACACCTTAAAGAAGAAAGTCTTGGATCAGTGTTCCCTACCCGTCTTTACTTATGGAGCTGCAACAATGACTATGACACAAAAATCTGTTACTAAATTAAGAGTAGCACAACGAAAAATGGAACGTATAATACTAGGCACAACCTTAAGAGATCATAAGAAAAACGAATGGATCAGGAAGCAGACTAAGGTACAAGCTATTATACAAACAATTACATCGATGAAGTGGAATTGGGCGGGATACGTTGCACGAATTGAAAATGATAGGTGGACAAAGAGAATTATACAGTCGGCACTAAGGGATGATTGTTTAGATATTTAGGGTGAACCGTTTTAAAAAGAAGATCTGGTATAACCAACACAGCTGCGACAAAACAAGGATTTCAATTAATAATTCGCATCAGCAGAAGAACTAAAGCATTGGTTTTGCATTTTTCTTTATTTACTGGACGTGTCGCTGCAAATGACGGCTTGCAATTACATAATTGTAGTTGAACTTCGCAAACACAAAGGTACATAGAGCTTCAGCCTTTGTGTGCTTTCAAAACACAGCAGTCTATAAACCTATACATCGAACTGTAATTAGTTAAACTTAATACTCCTTATCCATTTATACCCTTCATGGAATCAGTAACTAGTTATATGAAGAATGCTGGAAAAAAGTTGGTTAAAGTAATTTATTGAAAGCCATTCTTGCCAATTCCGAATTAACAAAACCATTCAGCCTGTTGACAATGTATCGATTTTCTCGACACTGACACACCAATTTTAAACAACGTTGCGAAACGAAGATACTTTACAATCGTCGCTTTTTAATTGCATCAAATTTCACACAAGGCTAGTTTTACATTTTCAAATTTTCTAAATATTGCGCGTTCGCTTGTACACTTTGCTTTTAAGATACTCTTGCAACAAATTAGAAGGCAGTTAACCGGGTATCGAGCTGGCCATGTAATCGAAGTACCCTTTCTCAGTACAACTAAAAAATTTAGTCCAGGTGGTGACGAATATTAATGGGTAGGATTCGGTTGTATCGGTTATTCTCAAGCTTTTTCATTAAGGAATAATACCTCTAAAGCAGGAATAAATGGTCTTGAAGATGTTCCGGAGACGTTCTTCTTTCAGCATAGCTTTTAAAAGAACGAGAATTGTCTTGTTTATGACACCAATACATTAAGTTTTCTACGGTTTTTGAGTCCGCGCTTCCATATTTTATTATTTCCTTTGGCTTACTACTTTTTAAAATTAAACGGATCGCCTGTTCTACTGTAGTTATCAGGAAAATTTTCTTATGGTTAAAAGATTCAATTACGCATTCGAATTAGTAAAAACAATGCTACCACCTTATGGTAAACATTATTCAAAACTTCTTAATCAAATTCAGTGAGATTTTTATATAGGATATATATCAATGTAACGAGACTTTAATTTAGCGACAGTAGATAACATGCAAATAATTTCATAAATGATAATACCTTACGGTAAAATTTTATTTATTTGATCAAGCGTTTGCGATCAAAAGGCTCGTACGAGTCTTTTTGCAATATTCTCCTCATGTAGGTATTCATTTTAACGACAGGTTGTAAAGCAGGCAGATTATACTGATGTTGCTTTCCAAGCATTAAATGTAACTACATAATCTCGTATAACCGGTGCATGATAATTGCATGACAGGGTATAACAAGCGTTACGGATCGTTTTGTATTTATATTGGACATATTTGTATAGATAAATTTGCAAATGGATTTTCAAAAGGTACTCGTGCACAACAAATTATGGCGTTTGTAGATTTTGTTGGCTTCGACAGGCTTGCGTTATAGAAGATATTAATTTTTAGTTTCCTATGCGCTTCTTTTTATTGTTACTAGGTTATTCACGCTACACTCCATTCTCTTTCGTTTCAGGGTTCAGATTCCTGTGGTTTGTTGTTACTTGGTTGTGTTTTTTAAACATTTTCTAATGTATTTTCAATTTTGGCTCTAAAATAGGCCGAAGACGTTCTTGGCAAATGTATTATCATAGTTATTGAAGTTTGTGGATACTGCTTTTATATAATAATGAGCGAATAAACTTTGGAAGTCTGCGTTCTGTTACTAATTATAATATAAATAGAATTAATAAAAATGCGCCTGTACAGAGCTTCACCAAAAGGTAATTTTAATTTAATTGTTAGTATTATTCCTCAGGGCTTGCAGTAACTGCTGTTGTTAAACAATCGCAAATGTTTCAATCAAGGGAATGGCGTAGAAATTGTTAATATTAATCCGCTATTCTAAAAAGTTTAATATCATCCTTTGTTACGACTTAGGAAAGGCTTTTCAAATAATTTTGAACTTTTACACATTGGCAGGCTTTTAAAAACCACATTTTTAAAATAGGTTCTGCTTATTGAAGGTCAAACGTATTCAATTTATATAGTTTGTGTGGTTTTTTCACATGCAGTGTGATTTAAAATAACTTAACAATATTTCAGTTACAATATTCCAAACATTGTAAAATATCCCAGCAGGTCTTCTCTATCAAAATATTTAAACTAAGTAGGATATATTTCCATAGCTGTCCGCAAGCTTTACGCCTAGCTTTTTAACAAATGAATGTAAACATGCAAAACAAATTTTAAAAAATGTGTTTGTTATGTTATTCAGATGAGAATTGAACATAACATTACACTCACAAGTTTGAGATCGCTCTAAAGGGCTCCCTGTCACTAATCTATGTGGTTAATAGAATGCTATTCGTTGGGAACGTTTTGGGTTAGTTTCCTTTTCAATCTGCTGTGTATGTTTCTTGTTCCCATTCAGTAGTGACCGGCTGCTGAGCAGATTTGGGTTTTTTTGAAAAACTTTATGGTTGTTGAGCTGATGAAGTTTTCGATGTAAGGTACTCCGAGTTTATCATGTATGTGGTTGTTGGTGGAGGTCTGAGGACGTTATTCTAAAAGTTCTGCAGTTTCTTCAAGATAGTTTATGAAGTCAAGCCCCAAATTGACCACCCTAAGTAATTGTTATTCTTAGGACTGATTTGTATAGTAGCACCGTGGTTTGGTGACTTGACTGGGATTTTCTGTCAATCAAGAGATATAGCTTAACAAGTTTTATATACGCTTTGTCTAGTTTCTTGTTGATTTGAACGTTCCAACTCAACCTTTTTTCAAGGTGCATTCCATAATGGACAATTATTGGTTGCACCACCTCGAAACAGCGTTGACACTCTATTGTAGGATTTGGGCAGCTTGATTTATGCACCAGTCCTGGGTGACTATCACTATGTCGTCCGCGAACATTGAAAGAACGATGCTAGATGGAGTGGATATGTCATTCACATATATGTTGAAAAAAATGGGGCCTAGTATTGATCCCTGGGGTATCCCTGCCAAAACAAAGTAAATACACCTTGAGGCAACATCATTTTCCGTCTTTCGAATTCAAAACTATCCTCTTTAAAATGATTTCTTGCTATATACACTCTTGTATAACTTACCATGTCTGGAATTTTGTATAGCCTGTTGCTAACATATCGAAACTCATTTCGGCAATTTCTTCGATTATGCGTTGTTTTAAATGTACAATACAGATCTAATGTTTTGTATAAATTCCGATTTTTTAACAGTCTCCATAGAATATGTCAATTACGTTGAACATGAGATGTCAACATACCGGAAAATGATAAATATTCACGAATTTTATTGCGATTTGGGTAGGTGCACCACCTTGATAAAAATTAGCAAAGTTGGTAGCAGCCCAATACAGTATGTTTTATTTGTTAACATACCCAGTGAATGGGCCGTTTTAACTACTGAATAATTAGTCTAGACTATGAAAAATTGTAATGCATAAGTTTTGTTCAGTATCTGGAAATACGACACTGTCTTACCTCTTTAAAAGAAATAAAACTGTTTTGATTACGTTTCATGACTTTATTTCAAATTTAAAAGAATTGTCCAATTATTTTCTCAGTTTATGCTTTCATGGTCATGAGGATGGGCTACAACCTGAATAAAAAATAATAAATTTACTACAAACATAATGGACAAAACTTATACATTACAATTTTCTTCATCTTTATAATTCAATATGAATTGTGTTGTTTCATTAAATTACCAGTTGCAGGCGAGTAGTTAAAGTTTTAGACTGAGAGCTACGACATTTTTCAAAGAAATTGCATTACTTGTATCAAGAATTAATTTTGTACCTATGTTTTCGTTACGATCCTACGATAAATCGAACCGCGGTTATCAATCTTACCTACATATACACGTTTTGTTTATCAAATTTTATTACACAGATCTTCGAGAAATCGCAATACCTTTTCTGATAAAGTAAGTTTGTGAATATGTTAAAAAAAATTTGGGCAAATTCTATTACTCGATGAAAACAGGTTCAATTATTGGTTGACTTGATAGGGATTGACTCAATTATCTAACCCCATTTGTTTAATTTTTGTGCCTTTACAAGCGTTTCGATCAGCCCTGGAAAACCCATTACATCAGTTCGTAGTTCAAATAGTTATACTTCTATCTACATACGACGCTTATTCGGAAAGTAAAGGCCGTTTGACCATAAATAATAATGTAAAGTTGAAAACACTCCTAAACTATGTCTTGACATGGTCATAATTCGAATTTCAACACTTAACGTATAGTGGTACAAGTTTTTGTATACCTTCGTGATAGAATAAGTTGCCGCCTGTTTGGAAAACCAATTTTGTACCATCGTTTGGAGGTCGTCGCGATCGAAAACACGAGCAGGGGATTTAAAATTATTAAAACGTAGGAAGAGACACCCCGCGCTCAGTGAAGACTATGCGGGGGATGGTTAAAATCTCCCAATTGAATTACACAATGATTCGTACAGTGTGAGCCGCCCCGTGCGGTCGGGCGTTATTGTGCAAAACTACGACTCCAAAAGTCAGCAATTCTCGCCTTTTGTTCTAAATCGGCCTTTTCAACTTTCTTAAGGTCTCACTATACACGTCAGTACACAATACTGTACCAGGTTCCAGAACATCAACAAACAACCTTTCCTGTCCTAAAAAAAGAGTAGCCATAAGCTTAAGTTTTGGCTGTATGAGGAATTCGCATATTTTCATTGCATTGATTGTTGCTTGGTTTTAACATTTGTGTACGGAATTCGTCTCGAGAATGCCCTGATAGAAGTTGTCGTTGTATGTACTTCGGCCAAATACTTACTTTTAGAACGGAGACCAAGCAGCAGAACATAAAAGGAGGATAAAACTAGTTTCGGCTGCTTATGGGAAACTAAGAAATGTGTTGAAAACAACAACATATCCGCTACACCTTAAAACTAGTGTATTTAATCACTGCATATTTCCAACACTCACATATGGCACGGAAACCTGGTACCTTACTGAAACCATGATGAAAAAAATTAAAGTTACACAAAGACGAATGGAAAGGTCGATATTGGGAGTGCGACTACAGAACAGAAAATCAATCGATTGGATTTGTAATAAAACCAAAGTTGAGGACGTGGCACGACGCATCGCATCCTTAAAATGGCAATGGACAGGGCATCTTTTGCGACGAGAAAACGACAGATGGAGCAAAAAGGTGTCGGAATGGAGGCCAAGGACGGGAAGAAGGGATCGCGGAAGACTGAGAACCAGATGGGGAGATGATATCAATAAGAACGACGGCAGATCGCATAACATGGTGACAACTTGGGGAGGCGTACGTCCAGCGATGGAATATTTGAACGCTCTGGATGATGATGATGATGATGTACGAAATCCAAGTCTCGTTGTGATTAAGGTACTCGTCACCACCAATTTTGTAGCGATGCAAGAAGCATAGTGCTCACGCCATTTGCTGGTTTCTGTGAACATCCGTCAACATCATTGGCACCCACCCCGCACAACGTTTATGGTACTGTAACCTGTTCGTAACAATTTCATTAGTACAGTACCGTACGTAAACTTTTAGAAAAAGTTGGCTATTTCCGAAATTGCGAAACGCCGATCTTCATTAATTTTCTTGTTCACTTTTTCCATAAGATTGTCGTTGACAACAAAAGCTCTCTCACTTCGTTCCTCATCGTGCACGTTTGTTCCACCTACTGTGAAATTCCTACACAAGTGTCTGGCCATTCCTGGACCAGAAACCTCACATTTGATAATAAATTTCGGCAGTGTTTTCGTTTCTTGCATGAAGAAAAAGAATCACACCGCGCACTTCACATTCGGCGGGAATTTCAATCATAGTGTTCACTTTAGCGGTTTATTATACAACTGCAAACAATGACAGAACTACGGTGAAGTAACCTGAGGCTAGCTCAGACAATGCACCAAATTTACTACACGCCTCATTCTGTGGGAATATTTAAACTTAATTTTCGAGTAAGCCTCGTATCGTTTCATTGCCTATTATAATGTTTGCGTTTGCATTTTTGGGTTTTTATACCCACCATAAGTCAAAGCCAATTACAAGTACTGTTTAAGTGTTAATGCTGTTTCATTTATTTTGTACAATAATAAAATTCGTTAGGTTATAGTTTCAGCATTCGGCATATTGGGACAGACTAGGTATTATGTCATGTTTACTACACTTGTTAATTCTTGTAGAATCTAAATTTTCAATAATAATTTTTATTGAAGGCATGAGAGGTATACCAGTTCCGGGTAACCCGCTTTTTAGGCAACCATTCTACAATTAACCCTAATTTGAATGTCTCTCCGTGTATAAAAATTACCTTTACAAGATAATTTTATTTAGGACCTCGTTGTTATTACTCTTCCTTGTGTTGCTACACTCAGACGACCTGCTTTAAGTGGCTTTCACATATCAGATTATCAAAATAATAACTTTTGCTATTTCCACCAAACTTGATGGGAGCTTTCTTTAACAACAGATTTTGATCAATTTGTAATTGGGATCTATGCAATCCCAAACTGAATGATTGGCCTATTGGTACAAATCGAAATGCGGGGAGAAATCTTCCGCAGCACGCTCGAATATTGTTTCTAAATTAGGGTTGGCATCCTCGTGAAGCACTAATATGCTACGAATACGAACATGGGCTTGAATAATTAAACAGTAAGATTCATCTGGTCCAACATATCATTAGAGGGGAATCCAGTGACATGATTCTCTTAATTACCTTAATTTATTTTACGTGATCGCTAAGGAGATAGCTAAGTAACAACTTGAACGTTTGTGAATATGTTAGTGGTATAAACTTGTTTATATGTGGAGTCCTGTAGCAATCGCGTGGTCGGTCCCGGTAACTCGCAGATCTCCACAGATAAATCAGCTGCTTCTTCTTCTTGGTTACCGACTGCCTTGTTTTGTATCGGTTGAGCTTCGACGTTGCGTGCGTATACACTATCTACTTTTTTTCAAGTCGGTGACTTATCTTTTTGCATCTCCGCAGCGCAGCGAAGTATTTACGGGCGGGTTTCGGAATTTGCAACTTGTTTATTGTTCGGTTTTGTTTAAGTGTTTTACCAGTTTTACTCACGTGGGTGGTGGTGTTTTCTAGTTAAACCAGGAGCTTTAATCGACGACGACTCCTAATGCTTCCACGAGTTTTACTACCGTTTAAAGTACTTTTAAGTAGTTGCTTTATATACTTGTTCGGGTTGCTCTTAAATATTTAAGAAGCTAAAGCCTAAAACTTAACCACATCTACTTTGAAAGCACCTCGCATACATTATAAACGATGGGTTAATTTGAATTTAAGTTAAAGTATATTTATGAAACAGTTATCCCTTTGGAAGGACCTTCAATACATCTTACTCTGTGCGGGAGTGTGATTAATGTTGTCGTAAGTGATGCAATTCGCCTCTAATTTCAAAATATGAATGAACAGAAGCGAGATCGTGACCCAAATGTATAATTAATCTTGTCTCAAAATTAGTTCGGCGCTCTAAAGCCACTGACATATTAGCCAATTTACAAATGGCTCCAGCGCCACGATGCTACCAAATTAACAACTATGGAAATGTTATGCAGTCCAAACCGCAGTTCTGTTTAACCTAAATTATCGTAATTTGCATTTTGCCTTTTAACAATGAATTTAGGCAACAATACTATCCTATATACAGCTAATTCGAAAATTATATGTATTTTTAAAATACATTATATGAGCAATATACTAGAAATAGTTAATGGTAATCCTGTATGTATTAAACGAATATTTAAATCTTTAATTCTCAATACATTATACAGGAGTTTGTACAACTGATTAAATTTTATAGTGAAAACATTCTTATAAATTTGTTTGTGCCTCCTATAGCAACAATGCCTGGTATTTTAAAATTCAGAAAACACATTAGCTCTTGGAAAATTTATCTTATTTAATGCTCTTCTATTAATCATCATAATGGTGAGGCACTACACTCCATGAAGTATTTAGGCTTGCAAAGTGGAAGGTCAGTGCCGTATTCTTGCTGTTGTGCCAAATATATGGCACGTGGTGATATGGTGGGCATTACGCATTAGCAAGCTCCAATGTCCAATCGCACGCAGGTATCTAATTTTAAAAGCAACTGGGTAGGTCGCGCCCCCCAGGCATCAAGTCTGGGAGTTGAACTCCAGACGTGTTCCAGCACTCTTATTAAGCCCTATATAAAATGAATGCCATGGCCACAGATACTATAGATACTACTGTAGATAGATACTACACACTATTGATTAATATTTTGTTTAAATCAGCAAATTGATACTCTTTGCAACATTTAAAGTTCATAGATCAAGTCTTACTTTTCTCGTTTTTTTTAGTGCCACTTTGAAAATCCATTAAGCTAATAATTTTCACATTTGTAACAGTAGATAATATAAAATAAAAATTCTGATTTTTTATAGTTTTAATATTTTGCAGAAGAAAAATTCTTAAACGGAAACGTATCGTAATTTGTTTGGAAAACTTAAACAATTCGTTCAGTTCTTGGTAAGCTAATCAGGAAGACTAGATGACTGGTGATGTTCAACTTATTAATTTATAATTAATATAATAATAATATATATTAATTTGGAAAGCTAAGGTCATGTTCAATTGTATTCAAATACCAAACACCAAATTTTGAAAATGTGCTGTTTAAACTACAAATTCCGTTTGAATGGATAGAATCAGTCTTTGGATTTACTGGCTCATAGTGAAATTGATTTAAAATCATTTCTTGGTTCGGTGAGGACCATTCCTCTTTTAGCAGTTGGTTCAATACAAAATTGTCGGATTTTACAGTCGGACTATCCATGTTTGAGAACTGCATGAATACGAAACCCAGCCATCCTGGATCCAAGAATTGGATTCAAGCTCTGCCTGTCACAAGCCAGGATAAATAGGGAGTGATAGAGGAGTAACACCTCTAAATAAAACAGGTTTCAGCTGGCCCGGCTGATAGCACCCTGTAAGGGCCTCTTGCAAGGGTACGGCCCAGTTGTCCCGAGGTAACAGGGCCCTCGACGTTGGACCAATCACCCACTCGATGTAAGACGATTCAGAGAAACAATACGAGCCTCGGACAAGGACGGAATGAACAACGACGACATGGAATACGATTTGGAACATGGAATGTTACCTCTTTAACGGGGAAGGAAGTAGAGATTTTAGAAGAAATGGAGAAATATAAAGTACTAGGGATACTAGGGATAGCAGAAATTATACAAGTATTAAAACAGAGGCATTAAAAAATCCGCACATAAGAGAAGAATACGAACCGAAGCTTAATAATACACTTAACACAAGAGAAATCTAACAACAACAATTAGGAATGCCCTGAAATCTAAATGAAAGATGGAATACATTTAAAGAAACCATAATTCGAACCGTAGAAGAGATATATGGAAAAAAAGTAATAAACTATAGTGCGTATAAGAAAAGAACAAGATGGTGGAACGGGGAAGTGAGGAGTAAGATCAAGCTGAAAAAAGAAGCGTGGAGGAGAAAGGACCAATACAGAAGCAGAAAGAGCAAACTACATACAGAAACGTAATGAAGCTAAGGAGACAGTAAAACAAGCAAAACAGGCATCCTGGGAGGAGTTTGGAAAAAAGATAGAAGAAAAATACATAGAGAATCAAAAACAATTCTGGAATGTCATCAAAAGACTAAGAGGGAACCGAGCAACATCATGAACCAAAGAGGGGAATTAAAAGCAACGGTAAATGGAGTCCTAAAAACCTGGCAAGACCACTACCAAAACAAATTTAAAACCGAAAGAGCAAATGAAGAACAAGAAGAAGAAACCTCAGCAGAAGAAGAAACAGAAAACAGAAATGAGGAATAAGAAAACAGCATAACAGAGGAAGAGATTCAGATAGCCTTAAGAAATACACGAAATGGAAAAGACTCAAGACAATATCGCCCAGAACTACTCAAGAAAGGAGGAAAAAGAATAGTCAAATGGCTGAAATATATCTTCCAACAAGCATGGGAAATAGAACATAGATTGGGAAAGAAATATAATAGTGCCCGTATATAAGAAGGGAGAAACAACAAACTATGAGAATTACAGGGCAATATGCCTATCTCCAGTAGCGCTAAAAATCTACTCGAAAATAATAGAAAAAAGTTAAGAAATGTAATTGAAGATAAGTTAGAAGAGGAACAGGCGGCTTTCCGCCCAGGCAAACAAACACAAGATCATATATATATATATATATATACGATTAGACAGATAACAGAGAAGATGCTGGACAAGAACAGAGTGATATTATCTAGCATTCCTAGAACTCAAGGCGGCGTTCGATCAAGTGCCAAGAGAGCACGTATGGAGGGCACTAGAAGGACTAGAAGAAGCAAACCCAAAGCTTATAAGAGTGATCAAAAGTATAAACGAAGATCACAAGAACATAGATAGAGGGGTTAAACAAGGTGACAGTTTGAGCCCACTGCTGTTTATGGTTTACATGAACAGCATAATTAAAAAATGTAAAGAAGAAATCAGAAGGAGGGCAGGACTAGGGTACCATAACCTAAATCCCATAATGACCCAAGACCTAATATACGCAGATGATATACTAATAACGGAAGGAAATCCAAGATAACTGCAAGAAAATATTACCACATGGAAAAACAACCTAGAAGATAAACGTAGGAAAAATCTTGTCCTATTCATATCCATTGAGATCCCACGATGTAAACAACGTGGACTAGTTATAGGGTGACCTAAGGAGTGTGTAAAACGTGGCCGAATACTTAAAAACAACACCAGGAACAAATTACACCAAATTACACCGAGGAATACCATGGTTTGGAAAGCCTAGTCATTGTGGAACACCAAAAATCCACCAAACGCTTAAGACGAAAGCAGTTGGAATATGTGTAGTATGTATAGATAACTTAATACTTTAAAATATTAACACTTTTAAGGTATACTTGTGAAAATATCAACCATACAACCTTACTTCAAACATTTTCGTAAAGAATTACCTAAAACTTTTATAAAATTTCCTCCGTTCAGATTAAAATAGTTTTAGAACAAGTTCCAGGTAGGTACGTGATTTCCTTTGTACCGTATCGCTTTCACGGTAATGTAAGCGGAAATCGTCAGCTCCAATGAGTGGATTAGGATGCTGATAACGTGACTGAGACGATAACAATAGATTCAACAATGTAAATAAACAACAACCGTCTCTTAATAGGCGAGTTTATTATTTGTGAAGCAGAGTGTAGGTGGAGCGCGATTACCCGCTGAAAACGAACGCGGTGATAATCTATTCAGGTAGAGTTTCCTCCTGCTCTTGGCTCGAAATCTCGGCAGTGGGCAAAACAATAAGAAAAACACGGCTATCAAATTAACTCATAAACGGAGCCGGCTTGCATTCATCATCTTACTCTCTGAAAATAAAATACATGTATGAATCCTCTTAATTTGCATATTTATTACGAAACCGACCACTGTACATTAAAACCCGGACCAGAACAAAAGGCTTACAAAACAAAGAAAAACACAACATTAGCAGACTTGAATTTTAATTCCAAAATAAAGAAGAACCGTTTAGTCTGCTGGGACAATAAGCGATTATTTTGCTTTTTAACTACCTCTTTAGTAAATGGAAGTTGCTCATTTCTTTGTTTTTTTCTTTGTATCCTTGTTGGTAAGTGTAGTGACGTAACGTTATACTGTAGACATATTAAAATAGGCACGTATTCAAAATAAGTGTAATAATAAACCGCGTATAAAATTTAAATTGTGAGACAACTAAATTTCAGTTCGATCTTTGTCATAATTTATGTTAGAAATAGGAAACTCCAATGAAATAAGAGAGGAAACTCTTTTGTCGTAAAAAAATACTTTTTTACTCAATGTAATTATTTCTTCGCCATTTGCGGCCGTACCGGATTAATTAAATTACATTTCCCGCGGTTCGAAGTCCACGTTAAGCTGTAGATCCTCTATGTCTGTTGTACATCAAAACGCGCAACACAGGCATAGGAGAGAAGATCGCTGCGCCTCGTCAGAGACAAGGGCACTCAAAGAATGAGAGAAAGATTGAAGAAATGGTAAAAGTACAAACGACAACGCAATTATATTTCTACCTTTAAGATCTAAACTCGTGTTATATTCAGAGATACTAGATTTTGAATTTTTGGTATCCTAGCTTACAATCACGAACTATTGAATAGGTTATAGTATGTTATCAATGGTAATAGAATTACGATTAAAGATGTATTAATCATTAAATTTTCAATAACGCATAGAAGGTGTCACAGGAAAAGTTTACTCGCAAACACTTTCATGGATTTAGCTGGATTTTATTATTTTGCAAAATTTATATAACATGGAAAAATCTTTTGGAAATCTTTGAATGTTGTGAAAGCTTCCAACTTCTTTTTTTCGAATATGACTACTAATGTTTGTGTAGATCGACATATTATTAAAAGTGTTTTCAATAATTGCAGCCACCATAATTTGTAATCCAGAAAGTTGAAAAGATCAACGTTAATTAAGATGCCTTACAACAAACAGAGCTTACTCAAATTTTCTTAGAAAATAATATTCAGCACTTTGAACTTCACATCAATATAGTCAAACATGTTTTAATCATTTCTTTTTGCAAAGGATCAACACAATATCCGTCAACATCCCAAACCCGAAATAAATATATGCAGAAATAGCAAAGCAATAACTTTTTGTCTTAATAAAACGATTTCTTGTGAGCTGTCTTAGCAGAAATGTTTTTAAACAGAAGACTTAACCAGTTAATTGGCTTTTACGGTTAGGCGATTATGTTGCACATCAAGTCAGATCGAGTTGTGATAAAATCTTGTAGCACTCAGTCCGAAAATGTCAATTCCGTGTCTACCAACAAAAAAAGAAATTAAACAGCGTCCCCGCATTACGCTAAAATTTTCTTCTTCGCCTTATAGGGCATTTAAAAGAAGCGTTAATATCCATAAACAGCATCATAAACATAATAAAACAGTTGTTAAAATGCAATAAAACCAAGATAAAAAAATATTAAATGAGTATTATGCATGTGTGATGTCAAAATTTTTCATGTATACCGGTTTGTGTTATTCAAGATGTAAATTTATGTAAAATGGCTTGCTTTTTGTACGGCCCGTCCAGTAACTTAATTGTTATATATTCCCGGCATGCACCGCGAAAGGATTTAGTGCATAACTGCTGCCAACCACCGGAGCTCGCAGCTTGCAAGATAGTAAGCAACCACCGCTTCTGTAATCTTCAATTATGTCCGTGTAAAATACATCAACTGCAAAAACATGTTACTCATTCTTCATTACAGAAGTGACATCTACTAAAATCAAACCATCTAGACGTCTTTCTGTTAGGATACATTTTTTTCTAGTTATTCAGCACTTACAAGTTTTGATTTGATTTGAAATTTTTACAAAAAACGAATAGATATTGGCAGTTGCAGATGATCAACAAAACAGTTGCCCGCACTAAAAAAAATTAACAAGAATGATCCAGTTGCTAACTTGAAAGTATATAGATGGAACCATGATCGACTTAGGACTGAATGGAAATGGTGATTCAAGCATAACTTTAGACTTTGGAAATCCCTTTACCACCACGGCATCGTGATGGTAAAGGGTTTTATATCATCTGCTTCTACACCGATTATTTTGAAAGCTTTCAAACGGGGCAACAACGGAGTTGAAAGCCGAACCATCATATAAATAGTATCCACAACCAGAATAATTTGCAATTTGTATATTTTTAAATTAAGATCCTGCAAGACATTAAATATCCAACTTTAAAGTGACGAAATAATGTAAAAGCTCGAAGTAATTTTGGGTTCATAGTTTTTCAAGTGTCAGCGACTCAATCGCATTTTGTTTATTACTCAAAATGGCCCCTTCAAGAAAGCATAAAAAAGGTAGCATGGAAGAAAGTAATTTTCAACAGTCAGAGGAAAGAAGTTATTTTAGGCTAGCTTAACGTTGAGCTAAGTTACACAAAAGACCGTTTAAATCAAGTTAGGTTACGTTTAAGTTACGTTAAGCAATTCATACAAACTAACTGAACTTGTGGGCTATACTTTAACCGATATTTGGTAGATTATTTAAGAAAATAACTAAACTGCGTGGAAATGTAAGATGCCTATTTAACTAAAAACAATAAATATGCAATAGAACATCCAGTATATTTTTGTATGTTTACATCTCTCTGTTCGTGGTCTGTACTGTTTCTTTACTGCAAACACGCCGTACCGATACTATATTATTGTATATTCGTAACGTTTCACTCCTATTTTAATGAACACCACGACGTTATTTTTAATATTTAAGCATTCCTTTAATTGGCTTTTACATGTTTTTATTATTAAGACCATATATATTGTTATGATTTGTAATCCTTTGATTGTTTAATTTGTACTGGAAATCTAAATTCACTTTGTTGGTGGTACATTGTTAAGAATGAAATGTACATGAAGGCGATTGCCACATAATATTCGTAAATTGGTTATCAAAAATAACACACAAAGCGTCGGGCAGGCAAAAATACATTTTAAAGAATTAAAATGGTTCTAATATAATATTGATGAATAAGGTCCGAATAATAACATTAATATAACTTTCCGGTATGTTTAAATTCCTGTTAAACCATTGTTTTTACAATTTATTTAGAGATTGAGTGTCTTCCAGAAATGGATAATTACAGAGCGATTTGCCTATTATCAATCCCATTTAAAATATATACCAGAAAAATAGAGAAAAGACTGCGAAGAGAAATAGAAAATAAAATGGAAGAAGAACAAGCAACGTTTAGAAAGGATAGGCAAACGAATGACCATATATGTATAGGAAGAGAAGTAATAGGAAAAATGATGGAAAAAGGACAAAATCTATACTTAACTTTCATAGATCTGAAATCAGCCTTCGACAACGTCTCAAGAGATTTAATGTGGGAAATATTAAAAGAAAGAAATATTTCAGAAAAATTAATAAACGCAATTAAAGGCATCTACAATAGAGTCGTAGGCCTAATAAGGATAGAGGGAAAGGTATCAGAAGACTTCGCAGTGAAGAAGGGATTAAAGCAGGGAGATAGTTTGAGTCTACTACTGTTCATAATATATATGGACGATATAATCAAAAAAAGAAAAGTCAGAACACCAAAATTAAATATAGGCAATAAAGATCTACAATCGATGTTTATGCAAAGTCTGGTAGACGCAGATGATATAATACTAATGACGGACACGGAGCTAAAAATGCAACGCCTGTTAAATACTTGGGCTAAAAAATTGAAAAAAAGAAAATGAGCATAAACACTAAAAAGAGTAAAATCATGATAATAAAAGGGAAAATATCGGAAGTAAAAGAACAGAGGGGTATATTTTGTAAAGGAGAGAGATTAGAAGAAGTATCAACGTACGAGTATCTAAGATACAATTATTAACAATAAAGGAAGATAGACCAAGAAGTATTAAATAGAATTTAGAAAAGCAACAGGAATATACTACCAATTAAACAAGACAGTGTTTGGAAAGAAATAATTAAAGAAAGATTCGAAAAGGAGAGTATACGACACGATAGTACTCCCAACCCTACCATAAGGGAGTGAAACATGGCCAACTAAAGAAAAACAAGACAGGAAAATCACCGCAATAGAGATGAAGTGTATGAGGAAAATTGCAGGGATTACTAAAATGGATAGATTGACCAACGAAAGGGTAATAGAAGAAGTCAAACAAGAACCAATAATAAACAAAATAGAAAAAAGGCAATTACACTGGTATGGGCATAGGTATTACTAGAATGGACCACGAGAGGATGATAAAACGGATAATGGAAGCAAGAAGAGTCGATAAAAGACCTAGAAAGAAGTGGGAAGATACAATAAAAGAAATTGGACAGAAAAGAGGGAAAACGATAGGGGAGATAAAGAACATGGCCGGTGACAGAAGACGATGGAAGAATTGGATCGAGGTCAGAAGTCCGACGCTGTAATGGCACAAGGACATCCGAAAAAAGAAAGGAAGAAAGAAAGTGTCTTGCAAAGTAAAATAAAAAAATCATCGACAGTCCTTTCGTCTAACTGCTGGATACTGGCCTGTTTTCTACTGCGTGTTTCTCCTCAGCGCTACGTTAGAAACAGGGGGACCTACAGATTAACATCGAATTCGAACGTCAGAAGTTTCAGAGAAGGTTTTTAGCATTAACAAGATTGGGTAATTGTGTGGGGTGAGTTGTAGCACAAAATTCTTATACGCTGCGAGGTAATAGTAGGCAATCGAACCCACCGTCATAATCGACGTTCTGCCAAGAACCGCCAACTGAGCTACCATTACATTTGTAAAATAATACCTCTGGCAAAATAAAGTAGTTGTTAATTTACAATACATATCCTAGTTTTTCACATCAAACAAGAAATAATAAAGCACTGATTACACATTAAACAACTACTAATCCTAAACGGCGCTAACAAACACTGGCAAAACAAAGTCGTTTACCCGCCCGAGCGTAAGTTTTTCAAGTATCTCAACGTTTATTTGCCTATATCTCTAATATTTTGGTGACTAATAATTTACAATTAATATTCTTTTTCTGATCAATATTTAACACTTTAATTTGTTTAGTTTGTCAAAGATACATATTATTTGCAAAACAGAAAGAAATATGCACGGCATTGAATTTAAAAATTAAATATCACCATAAGAAAGCGCTAGATCATTCTTTTTATGCACGTTATCTTCCAACAAAGCAAATCTCTACAGATATATTGAGAATATTTAAATTAGATGGTATGGGCAATTAATCATGAGAATGAAGCTTGATTAAATTAGTAGTTGTTTAGAAGCTATGTAGGTTAGTAAAAGTTTACTTCTGCTAGTTTTGGGTAATTTTAAAAGCAATATATAATTTATCGTAATTAAAATATGTAGCTGTATCATCAACTGCATGTATAAATAAACTGAAAGAAATAAGATTTTCATTGCCAAAGAAAATAAACGTGTACAGGAAGAGGAAATTGTCTCGCTTTTATCTTTAACTAGAAACATAGAATTGCCTTGTAGCTTATAGAAAATGAATGAAGGGAAAGCAGCGCGACCCCGAGGAGCCAGAAAAATACGCGGATAACCAACAACGGAGATCTTCGGATTCCAAAACGAAGACAACTTGGACAGCAGCAGTTGAATAACAAATAAAAGGCTTTTCGCGATCAACTTCCTTCTAGCAAAATGTACATTTTGATTTAGTTCAGCAGCATTCGAGCGCGAACGTATGCATATTTGAAACGTTTCAATATTTTTCCATCGCCGTTAATTTATTTACTGATACTGCAAATATAAATTAACGAACCGTTACAGTGTTCATTAATTAATTATTTAAATTTCTATTGGGCTGTGTAATGATTTACAGCTGTTGAATTAACTGTAATTAAAGGGCAGAAGCGTACACTTTGGGATAAAAATTTGTTGTATTTGAGCTTACTTTAGAAATGGGATTTCCATTTACACGAAATTTATCGATTTTATTAGCAATATGTGAAATTGATTTGAATATTCTGTTAATATTGAAGGGGTCGTGGGCTGGAGGTAAAACTAAAATAAAGTGAGTATGGGAAATGATTGTAGGGAGGCCTGAAGGCAGTTCTGTGCCCTGTTTGAGGTTGTTAGTGCCGTGACGCACTAACTCAGGGGGACCGACGGTTTTCGTTATTCTCCGAGGCAAAGTGGTAACTGCGTGTAAGCGTAGATTTGTGGGCACCCATCCAAGAGTCACCGCGCGGAAACTTTGAATACTGTTCGACCAGTACTCGCATTTGTCCGTTACGCTGCTCCCTGGGATATAGGTGAGCGCGTTAGACGTCTATGCTAATGTTCTGGGGTTCAATTCCCAGTACAGGAACATTAAATTTTAACGGTCCTTCTCCCTCGCAAGGCAATGGCAAACCAGCAAGGTATTCTGCCTAGTAAATCTTCTCTGGAGTAGAAGTGTTTACACTTCCCGTGTTTCGGAGCTCAAGTTAAGGTGTAGGTCCTTTATGCCCGTGGTACTACAAAACGCGCAACACAGGCATAGAAGAGAAGAGCGCTACGTCCCGAAGAAGAAGGTTAAAATTCTAACGTTATATTTGGGAACGTGTCGACAATTACAAAAATGCCAATGGTGGGACCTCGATGAGGCAGTGCGAACACGCGCTGTCAGTCGAGGTCACAGTGAAATGCTCTCCGATCGGCCGCGTAGTCGAACCCCAGCTGAGGCGACGACCGTATTTCATTTAGTTACGTTTAAGGTGCATGTTGTATGAATGGCTAGTACCTATTTAAGGAACGCCCGCACCCCTCTGAAGTAATGCGAAAGCGGTTCCGGGAGGGGGGTAGAATGAAAGAATGATAAAAAAGTGTTACCCGTGATGTAGTCAAACTAGATGTTTTGGAATTTAAACCCACTTCAGAGAGATTTTTTTACAATTTTCGGTTACACAACACGTCAAAAGCGATGTTTTATACACATTTTTATAAGGAGTGTGTAAATAAAGTATCCAACGTTTATAATAATTTAAAATTACTTTCCTAATTTAGCAATATCCAAAAGAAATCTCCCCCATTGAAAAACTGTTAGTTTCTGAGTTACTCCACATTCGAAGCTGAAGAAACGTACGTCAACATTGGAAACCTTGAAACATACACATTGGACACTTCGACAGTGTTGTCATATATCAATATGCATAGTTACGTTGATGAACAAGTTTAACTAATTATTGTGTTAAAATCAAGATGAAAAATCCTTTAATTCTCATAAAAACGAAGAAAGAAATGCAAATGTACTTACATTTCGACCGAGTTCTCATCTAATCTAATTTTTTTGTTATAAAAAGATGTAGGGACTGTTACTTTTCCAAATATGGGCCCCTGACTAATCGAAATATAATCGCGTTGCAATATCAGTAGCGTGATTTGATGTATAACTCAGTAGACTAAAGTACGTTTTACGATTTTATTAATTTTCTATTTTTTGGCGAAGAGATATAATAACCATGCGATAAAACTATAAGAATAATATTCCATTCACTGACAGACTCAGATATCTGGTTTATTCGCCAAATAAACATTACAAAAAAGTAATTAAAACACAACTTATTAGAATAAAATTTGCATGTCCACGTCTTTACGGGATGAGAAATAACAGTGCTGTTGTTGCAACGTTTCCAGATATGCATTTTGCAGTTTATGCAAATAGATATGTAAATTACGTTGTTCCCAAACTCTCCCAACTTCTGATGTTTAAAATAAACTGCAACTACACGCGCTCCATGGTGTACAATTCAATTAAACGAATTAATGTTTTGATTTAATTCAATAGCCGCCGCCAGATTCGACTTGCACGGTTGACATTTATTATTGGAACCGAGTTCATTTGCACGGGATTTGTACATAATATCATGATTTGCATCGAGCAATAAAATGCACTTTTTTAGCTGCGTATGTAATTATAATTTAATTACATAAAATTTAATGCGAAAACAACAGGAGATTTAATAAACGGAATTCAATTAATCGAAGTATTTACGATTATGATGTTTACTTTTAATTATACATGTGTGATTTTAAAATTATTTACGCGCGACATTCTATTTATAGAATCAATAAAGGATAACGTTTGGGCATTAAACTGAATAACGATCGGAATAAATTTCATCTTGCGCCGCAGTAAACTAAGCGTTTCACAACTTCGTAAAATATTTTCACACTTCAACAGTTCATTGTAAAACTTATTTGAACATACGTGCTACATATTCCAGCTACACATGTTAAATTCCTACACAAAAGCTTTAAAACCAAGAACAGACACATACTTTCCCAAGTTATGGCTTGTTCCAGAAACTCTACAATCTGCTAACAAAATATAGCAAAACCACGTGAAAGCGAGTTCTCGGAATTTAATTTCCAGCTGGAGATTTCCTATTTATTCCCTTTCATATGATATTTAGACAGATGTGATTTACTTCTTGCAATAAATACTACCATCCTAACAGAAAGCTCGACCTCTCTCCGTGATCTGTACGTAATTAAACGATTACAGTACAATTATTAAATAATTTACAGCAACACAATGAAAGAGCCAATTAATAACTGCAGAATTAATTTCCGTCAGGTCATTACGATAATTGTGTTTAGCTTGAGATTAGGAAGATTGTTTTGGCTTTTCAGAGATTACGCTTCAAAACTACCTGTCGGATAATTGTGTTGACTGTTGTACGGAGTTCCCATGCTCGTATCTTAATTAAGATTCGTAGTAAAGCGAAAAAGCAAAAACTGTATCAATCTTGCAACCTGAGTATTTACTGGAGGGAGCTTCGCAATGAGTTTAAATTCTGGCAGAAATTGGCTTAGATCAAAATCTCTTTTATATTCAGTGAACCGAATATTCGGAACGCAGATTGAAATACGATATTGCTCTGAATTAAGGAGAAAGTATGAAACGTGATATATTTGGAAATAAAAGTGAAAATTCTAAATTCTTTAGAAGAAAACGAGGTGTTTGAAAGGAAAATATTTTAGCGGTAGGCTTTTTTATTATAATATTATAATTTATTTCAATAATATGTCGTGTTTAATCTGATAAATTGTAGTTTTAAGTTGAAATAATAGATATTTATTTTACAATTCCACTGTTCATGTGTGCACATTTGAAAACTTTATTACACAAACTATCAAAAGTGAGGTCTCTCTCATATAAAACATTAACTTTTTCAAGATAACGGCATATGAATTTAAGCTAATTGTATGGCTTAATAATAAGGAAAACATTACAAACTCAAAAAAATTATATTAATTAATAAACAGGTAGCAGAGAATGTTAAAAATAATTTATTATTATATAACTTATGATAATTTGGCAATGTTGTTAACAGTTATCAACATTTTAAATATTAAGTTTGTGGCACTGATATTGCTGTGTGTTGTTAATCAACCGTCAGACCGACTTAGCACCAATTTAATTTGCTATTAGTTAATTTCCAAAGCTTTTAGGTATCGATTACTACTAGTGGTCCTTCATTGCAAATATGAAACAATTTGCATACACACGTAAAATAATAAGAAATAGTACAAATAGCGGGTACTTCTATAATAAAAAAACAACTATTGATAATATTGTTCAGTCATAAAAATATATTACAAGTTTAGGTACGATGTGTACACATTTCTATATTACGTGTGAGGTGTTAAACAAACTGAAACAATTAGTGAAATTTTTGAACATGCTACAACAGTCGCGCACATTTTACAGTACTTGGTGTTTAAATGACAAAAGAAAGATACAGATAGGTAGGTATATAAAACAGCAATATATAATACTAATCAAAATGGTTTGAATGTCTTTGGTTTTAATTTCTAGATTCGCAAACGTAAATTATGTGGCACTAATAGAAAACGATTTTGGCAGTCGTCAGTCAACAGCTAAGAGCCAGCATTCGTCAAACAAGGCTTAGCGAACAGTAGTCAGCTAATGGTCATCAGTAAAAAGCCGTTAGCAAGCAGTCACCAACGACCAGTCGCTAGTAAACAGTCTTCGGAGGCCAGTCTTAAGCCAAAAGCCGCACAATAGTCAACAAATATGGGTCAGCGAACACTCGTCAACAAAAAATCACAACGACCAGTCGCCAACGAACAGAATTCAGTGGTCAATGGTCATCGACGATAAGTAAACAGCAGTCAGTCGTCCGCAAAAAGTCAACGACTAGTCGTTAGTCAATAGTGTCCACTCTCTAACGAACAGAGACCAAGAACAATCATGGCAAACAAATATCTGACAGGGAACAGTTATCTACCAACACTCGTCAATAAACATCATCAATGTCTAGTCGCCAGTGAACAGTCTGCAGTGATCAATTGTCAACAAACCTCATCAACGTCTAGTCGCCAGTGAACAGTCTACAGTGATCAATTGTAGACGACGAGTGAACTACCACCAGTTGTTAGCGAAAATTTGTGAGTAACAACTCCTCAATAAATACTCGCTGGCGATAAACGTCAAGAAACTAACTGTCATCCGTCAATAGTCGTCATCGAGCAGTCGTCAAGTGTAAACGAACATTTGTAGGCATCGGTCATTTACAAACAATCGCCAACGAACAGTTATTAGCGAATAGTCGTCAGCGACTAGTCTTGAGTGACCAGTGGTCAGAGACTCGACATTAATTACAAGTTGAAAATGGTCAGGCATCAACGAAATTCGACAGTTAACAAACGCCAGGAAATTTGTCAAAAAAACTGGTGAGCTTACAATTAACACTGAGTAACCGGCAGCGAACATTTACCAACGATCAGGAACCACCGAATACTCGTAATTGACAAATTGTCAGTGGTTATTGGTCAGCGGTTAATTTCAAGCGAACAGTTGTCGCCAACTAGCTTTCTGCCAGCAAATAGTCAGATTCTAGCGATCACTCTTTCCCAATCAGCACTTAGTGCTTACTGATCACAGGTCGGTTAAATTATAATAAAGAAACTTTAGCGAAGGATAATTTAAAAACATTACTTGCTGAATGTGCTAATGGAATTACCGATGCATTGTGATAGGTTTTTTTATGGATGTTTCAGATCTGGTGACAGAGGATTGGTCAATAAACAGGAAACAGAAATGTTTGCAAATCAAAACTGTATTGCTTGTAAGTTCAACCATAACAATAGTTTACTTTACAATTAAATGCAGCAATAATCTTATTCAGGAAAAATAATCTCTCCCCTTACAATTCTTGCCTAATTAACTGTTCGTTATTTTTGCCTTTATGTACTTTAATATCAATCGGAAATATTAAATATTATTTACGTGAATAATCTGTACATTATTTAAAGGGGGTGTCTAAAGATCAGCTCTTGCAGACCCAAACATATTGGGATTAAACACATTCTACGACCGAGTAATTGTTAAAGAAGAAACTGTATTTGCAAACATATATGACTAGAGAACGGATTTTATGCATATAATGCATATAATATAATTTTTGCATATTAGCGAAAATTGGTTTCCAATTTTATGTAACAGTGGTTTTTTATATCATAGCATGTTTTGCATTTTGTATGAGTAAGGTCGCAGATAGCTTATTCTAAACGTAATTAGTTTTCTCAGAAGTTGGGTAAACACTAGGTTTTGCAGTAAGCCCTTGTTTATTGTAGATAGATCTTGTACATTGTAATATTTCTTTGAAAGTTTAAATCCCTTTTAACACTTCATTCTTTCTAAAGTACTTGTGCTCGCTATTAGTCATGCAGTTAATCATCAAAAGTAGCACAACAAATGGCATTCATTAAAGGCAAGTACAGTTTTGTGTCAAAGTCAATAACAGAGTTCGAAAAACAAGGAATGACTCTAAACGAATCTTTGGAGCTGATAATCCGGTCTGAAAATTCGTGTAAAAATGTAAAAGGTGAAATTGGGGCAATTATTTTGCAAAAATTTAATTCAGTAATGAAGAAGAATCCTGGTTATACTGTTTTAAAAGACATAAATAGATTCTCAATGGCGAATTTGTTGAAGAAATAAATTTAGATCCTAATATAATTTCAAAATTTGGAAATGCCCCATGCATCGTTTTCAATTTACAAATACATGTGTACCGATAGACATAGACATAAATTTCTTCTTGAAAATTTTGAAAACATTTAGTTGTAAGATGTTTTCATAATAATGAATCAGTTTAAAATTTAGCATAAGCTGATTTGTAGTGATAACTATAAGTAGGTATAATTAATAATTCTGTATTGCTGTAATTTTGTTAATAGAATAAAATGTATTAAAAATGTTTCGTTATTTGTGAATTTTTATGCGTATATTTCTTTTTAACTTTTAAACATTTATCAATTTATCATAAATCGTTTTTAAAGTCGATGTAGAACGTATGCTATT
>JABXWE010019768.1:0-56591 GCA_014611495.1 Limonius californicus | reverse complement strand
CTGATTGGTAGTGAGTCAGGAATTTACAATCATTACAGTTTCTTGGAACTAATACTCTATCCATCTTAAATCTTCACAGTAAGTACCTATGAGAATGACTGATTTATAAAAAAATGTAGTATGGCGTAAAATTAACATGAATTAAAATTAATTAAGTGAACAAACTTAGAAGTCAGAAATAACTAAAGGAATTAACACTAGAGACTTAAGTATAATATACAGTAGGAAGGTACCAAATTGAAAAGAATATTATCAGAGTAATATAGTAAGACAATAATTTGTATTTTGTACAGCACTGCCAAAGAAGATAATATTCTCAAAGGAGTAGCCAGAGAGTTTAACACTTTATTATACAAAGTGTTTCACAGAAGTTATAATGTAACAAGAAATTCATCTAAATTAAACAGTTGTACGACTTGATTTATAATTTGCTGTATTGTTACATAGGTATTTACTATATACCTACGTACGTAAACACAATAACATAAAAACCCTGTAAGGTATTGAGTAATTTAAGTACCTTTACCTGCTGCTAGCTCCTTTTTCGAAAATACCTATGTGCCTAAATAAAAATTTATATAAGGTGTGTCGGCAAAGTTTGTTATATTATCATTCTTGTTCTGTTTGTTTGTATTTTTTCATTACAAAAACTTGAATAGGTACATTTTGCTTACATTTTTTCATTATACAAAACAGTACCTATATATTTTATGTGTTGTGGGTTAATTACATATAGAACAAGTTTTGCACTAAATAAAATAGAACAAATTTTATATGCAATTTCTAACACTTTTATTTTCTCATTTTTCCAGAATTACCTGTATAATTTATAGGTACTATTTATGCAATAGTTATACCTGAAAGTCCTGAACCAAGATATTTTTTATTTGTACCTATATGTATCTACCTAGATTCTTAAAAACAAGTACCTACTTATTAACTACATTACCGAGAAATTACTTACTTTTAAATTTTAGAATAAATCGTATTACTATTCTACGTGGTCGATTCGATCTTCTACGGAACAGCTTGTGTTTGTGGATTGGAATATACAAGAATTATGCATTGTCAAATAATTTTTTACTACAAATACAACAAAATTACATTCACTCTTCTGCATATCTTTGCAAATCTGTTTACAATTTCACCATAATAATCTCAGTCAGGAAGATCATTTCTGTATTATTCCATGGAATTTCATAGGTACGTAAGTTTTTAGACTCTCTAACAACAAAAGCACGCGTCCCAGAGTTAAAAGTTACAGGTAAAGTAGTAATTACATGTAAGAAAAAAATATCTACCGAGTACTAATTCTTGATTGATGCAAACGTTATCTATTCACATTTTTCATGATATACCCTCTATTGTATAATCATTAGTTAAATAACAGTCAGCATTGAAAGACATCAAATCTAATTGTGCATTGTAATAACAGGTGTTAGTGCTGAAACTGTGGATTAACGAAATCTCTTTAGTTCCCATTTAAAAAAGGATAGTACACCCCCAAAACCTTCCCTTTGCGATGGCCATTGCAATTCCCATAACTTGCATTAATTCACCTCGAATGTTTTCTGTGATACCCATAATATTGTACATTATTTGTTTATATTATTATTTCTAAACATTTGAAATTAGCTTTATCCCTTGGTCTCACCGGCTTTCACTGTGGAAGAGAACAACTCACGAAAGGTTATCAACTTTACAACCGAACTAATATTATTCAACAGATTATAGTTTCATTCAGAACGCACTTATACAAGTTCAGTAGACAACTTGACACACTATTTTTGCCCAAAGTAACAGAATAGTCACAAAATCCTCATTGGGAAAGGCGCAATTACATTTACCAATAACCGGCGCAAACGGGATAAAAATGATTAGAGAATGTGTTTATATGTAGCGAACGTTGTTATTTTGCTATTAAAAATATCAAAAGTTTAAGTGAAATTCTTCGGTACATTGGTGTAGTAATTTAACCGATAAAAGGACGACGTGTGCTAAAGATTGAGCATTTGTAGAAGCAGAAAAACGCACCATTGTTAGTTGTGTTTGCAACTGTGGAAAATTAATGATAAAATCACACAAAATAACCATCAGAATAGTAAATTAAGTACAGGGTCAGAGATATACTTACCAAATAAGAAATAATCATTTTTTACAGAATATTATTTTTGTTTTGTTTAATATTAAGCAAGATAAAAATATATACACAAAAACATAATAGGTGTAGAGGTGCGGCATTACCCCCTTGAACTCCTATTTATTTTATAAAGAAACAGTTTTTCTAAACAATAGTAAGGATAAAATAGGTACCTAGGCATTACAATTCATTTTTGTAGCTGTAGCTAATAAGCGTATTCCAGATTGTCAACTGAAAAACTTCTTTCACTCATTATGCCTGCAATTAGAGTATACTTTTTTTTGATTAAATATTCCCAAATTTTGGGCAGTGGGCAAAACTCTTTAAAAAGGTATAATCTTTTGTAGAATTTTGTGGCAGTATACAATAATTAAGGAGCTACGAACCTGAAAATTAAATTTCGAGAAATAGGTATACAGTTTTGTAATAGAAATGATAATTTATTGTTAAAAATAAACTAAAGCATACAGCAAAATGATAGAAAATGCAAAACATAAGCATAAAAACGCAATCTGAAATGTGTAAAACTTAGGTTAGGTTACACAAATGCTTTCATCTTTCAAATTTAGTTCTAGCAAAGAGCAAGTAACATTCTTCGCTTAACAACCATATACACATGCACTGTATTCCGTTCCTTTTAATGAGGGGTAATACTTATTACTGCTTTTTTATCCAACAAGACAACGGAAATGTGGGTTAACCAGATGCAAAACATGTCATTTTCATCTTTTACTGTATTTATTTCAATGTAATCAGTTAAAATAATGTTCTTTTCATCAATTTGCAGTAACCATTACTAATAGAATATAAAAAGCATTTCTAGATTCCAAGACTTTGGACTGCAGAGATATTTCATGCTTATTTTGGTACAAGAGGTTGAAATTAGATGTGGAAGTACAGGTACAGAAATAACAAATAATAGAAATAATTCGAAAAGATTCATTTATTTTTCATATTAGCATAGAATGCATAAAATAAATACAAAACTTTTGACAAACTACTATATATAAAATTGACAAAATCTATATATAAATAATGTAAATCTAATATTGCTCGTCGTATCTAAACCAATATATTAACTATCATACTTAAGAATAATAACACAAATCGCTTATGTTGACTTAATAATAGGAGTCCTCCTATTATAAAAATATATTTAAACTTACTCTATGGAGGGAATATTTTGTATAAGTGAAAAACGGTAAATATTTTACAAAAGGCATTTTCCTGGTAGCAAAAAATAAATCCGCAAGTAGCATAGCAAAAATAGCAATTCCTTTTGAGCACTTCATTTTTGGTCCATGTTTAGTAACAATCGTAACTTTAAACCGACTCTATACCTACTAAAATTAAAATATCAGTAAATATGACACTATCACGTTTACTCCATAATTAAACGTACTTAAAACATATTTGGTTGATTGTTTAGTATACTAAACATGGTGATTGGTATCGCAGCAACTGTGTGCAGGGTTGGATATAACAATATTTCAAATCTATATTCAAATATTCTATTTACACATTATAAGATACTGACTGGCCAGCCAGAAAAAATTTATCAAAAATTTTGACACCGAATTGTGAGCTTCTTCCCTATCCGACCCTGATCATATCGTTGGTGTCTCTTCAATCTGCAACTTGTTTAATGCAACAATAAAGGCAATCAAATAGCAAAAATAAATAAGACATTAAAAAAACTCGGATGTTACTTCAAAAATTAAATTTCAGCAAACACAAAAAATATTCTACTTAACATAAGACTCGTTCCTGATGTACAAGATATTTACAAAACATGTAATATACAATAATCTTTTTACATTTAGAGTTTTTAGAAAATTCTCTTTGCAGTGTTTACGGTCCCATATTTTAAAGTTCCAATATGTTTATTAATAATTCCCATAGAAACATTTATTCATACAATTGTTTCTGAGGAGATTAATTGGCAGATAAATACATTGGGACATTCAAATATCACACCTAGATGTCTCAGAGAACAAACCACTCATTTTAGACAGTTAATGTCGAAGTGGCACCACAATAGGATCTCGATGTTTTTCAAGAAATGAAAAAACATAATTCTAAAAATAGTAAAAAATTGTAATTCTGACAAACAAAAAGAAAATATGCTAGAAGTCCTTGCAGGAAACTAAGGAATTAATGCAGTTTTTAAATTTAATTTACTAAATTTAACAAAACATAAAAAACTTAGGATTAGTCTGTGAACAACACAGCCAAGAAAGCAGGTGATTCGTTGTATTTTTGAAACATTTAATTCAATAATTTATATCTAAAGAAAAAGTTTATCTTGTCGCTAAAAAGAACTGCAAAACAATTGAACTTCTTTAACAAGAGAACCAATGTAGTTGTGTATTTGTTTTGTTGCTATTTTCAATAGTTTAAAATTTCGTTCTCAAGATGATAACAAAGTACAATTAAAAATGTTTGAGGATCCAATTACAGAAATTCAGAAAACAAAGCCATGTCAATTACTGCAATCACATGTTTTTCGTAAAAAACCTCTATTTCCCTATAAAATAATTAATACTGCCCCTCATATTAAAGTAACATACTCAACAACTTGGCTTCCATTTGAATGCCTTTATAAAAGACAATAATGACTGTAGGCAAATTTCCTACATTAAACAAGCTGCAGTTAGATTATTTTATAAACTAACTAGTTTAGGAGGGCCGCAAGTATCAGGTGAGCTAATATCTGCATGGGTGGTTGGGATATTACGTTGTTGGGTACTACAGGAAGGGATAAGCGGGGCAGAGACAGGCGTTAAACCAGTTCCACCGACCATAAGCGAGTCAAAATTAAACTGTATTCCCGCCGAAGGCGTACTGATAGCGACACCAGCAAGTTCCGACACATTACTTTTGCCACCCAAACTCGGTGTTGGAGCAACGTTGAGTGTACTAGGTCTATTTGGTTTGGAGATAGGCACCGTCGAGCTAAGCATTATCTTCTTGGCTGGTGGCATGGGAAACATGTCGTTGTCTACATCTGTCATATGTTCTTCTATTAATTCTGTTTTTACACGCTCAGAGGATTTGTCGTTGAATTGAGGTAGGATGTAGGGCTTCACGTCTGGAGGACTTCGAGGCCTACTGTTCTGTATTCTACAGCACTGAGAGTTGCGGTGCGATTCTAGAAGGAATTCGAGGTCTTCTTTGATGTTTTGAAGATCTTGCAGCTCATTCTGTAAACTCTGCTTCTTTTGTTCCAGACCATCCGTTTCCTGAAACAAAATTCCATTTTCAGTATCTTAGCAAAGTTACTTGGTGAAAAGACAAACTTATCAACATGCTAGCAAAGGTATTTGGCCAAGACAAAAAGTATGTTTTATTAGCAAAGGTGTCTGGTGAACAGACAAACTTAGCAGTACGTTACAAGAGGTATTTGATAAAAAGAGGTGAAGAGACAAACTTATCAGCATGTTGGCAGGGGTACTAAGTGAAAAGAAAAACTTATCAGTTTTATTAGCAAAGGTATTCGGTTGACAAACTTAGCAGGTATTTAAAGAAAGGTGAACAGATAAACTTATCAGCATGTTAGCAGAGGTATATGGTGAAAGAAAAACTTATCAGTTTTATTAACAAAGATATTTGGTCAACAGACAAACTTAGCAGTACCATACAAGAGGTATTTGGTAAAGGGAGATGAAGAGACAAACTTACCAGTATGATAGCAGAGGTATTAGGTGAAAAGGAAAACTTCTGTTTTATGAGCAAAGGTATTTGGTCAACCGACAAACTTAGCAGTACCTTACAAGAGGTATTTGGTAAAGAGAGATGAAGACACAAACTTATCAGCATGCTAGCAGGGGTATTAGGTGAAAAGAAAAACTTATCAAACTTTATTAGCAAAGGTATTTGGTCAACAGACAAACTTATAAGTACCTTACAAGAGGTATTTGGTGAACAGAGGCGAAAAGACCAACATATCAACATGCTAGCACAGGTATTTAGTGAAGAGACAAACTTATCAGCATGTTACCAAAGGTTTTTGGTAAAGAGAGGTGAAGAGATATGCTTGTTAGCATGTCAGCAAAGGTATTTGATGAAGAGAAAAACTTACCAGTTATATTAGCAAAGGTATCTGGTGAACAGATAAAGTTATTAATACCTTACAAGAGGTATTTGGAGAAGAGAAATTAATAGACTAACTTATCAACATGCTAGTAAAGGTATTTAGCTAAGAAAGGTGAAGGGATAAACTTATCAACATGCTAGCAAAGCTATTTGGTGATGAGACAATATTAACAACATGCCAGCAAATGTAATTGGTGAAAAGAAGTAAAGAGATAAACTTACTAGCATGTTAGCAAAGGCATTTGGTGAACAAAAAACTTATGAGTTATATTAGAAAACGTATCGGGTGAAGAGACGAAACTATTAGTACCTGCGTTACAAAAAGTATTTAGATAAAGGAACAACTAAAATAGCAAAGGTAAAAAGAGAAGCTTATCAGTGTTTGTGTAAAGGTATTGGAAGAAAACTTAAATATTTTAGCACAGATATTTAGTGAACAGTAAAACTCATCACTTACATTAGTAGAAGTATTTGAACTTACCGCAAGTAATGCATTGGTGTGATCTACCCGACGTTTGCGGCATCTTGCAGCAGCCATTTTGTTGCGTTCACGTCGTACCCTACGGCGTTCTTCCTCTTCTGGTGTGAGGTTGAGGTCTTTGACAGGTTTCCGACCACCCATATTACGACGAGTGTGTTCAGTGTGCACTCCGTTCTTAGGCGTTACGGGTGGCGTAGGGCGAGAATCTAAGTCTAAATCTAAATCAGGCTGTGGTGGCGTCGTGTTCCACAGTGCCGTGTTTTTTGAATAAATATCTACTTCAGAAGCCGGAATATACTGGTTATTGCCTAGAAAAAAAAACACGTTTTAATAACATGCAATAAATTGGATCCTTAACCAATTAGGGGATTTACTTATCGACTACTTTTGTGTGATCTAACCTCACTTTTGCAAATCTTTATTCTGGATTAATTACGAAACCTATGTAACTACTAGCCCGCTCATAATGATGTTTTATTTGAACTAGAAGCTATTTAACATCAAAATTGGCCGAAAAGGTTTAATTTTAGTTTAAAACTAGTTTATATTATCCGTTTTATTGTTGGGGTTAACGATAAATGTATAAACTTACCTATTGAATGCACTAATGGTGGAACAAAACCAGCCTCGTTTTCGTGACTTTCAGGCTTGCTTTGAAGCTCGATGAATGTCTGTTCAATATTTCGTAGTGTTGTAGGAGTGAGTGTTGGTGTAGTTCTCGTTGGTACCCCTGAATTCAGCCCTTCTAGAGTTATGAACTGCAACAAGAAAAATCACATAAATATGACAGAAAAAAGTGCACGTTATTCCATACAAAAATTTAATACAGACGAGATTACTGCTGGGTGGTGCATAAAAATACGATAACTTATCTGCGCAAGTAGAGATAAAGAATAAATAGATAAGGGTTTCCTTGCCCATTCAATATCAGAAGGTGTTAGAAGAAAAAGATGAATTTGAACATGTAAGATTGATAACAATGCCAGTATGTAAACTTTGATCGTTTACATAGCATATAGACAAGTAACTGCTACGATTTGGTTGCTAGGTTTATATTTTGTAGTAATACTGTATAAAATTGGTATGTCTATCTGTGGTAAACACAATATCTGCAATACTATGTAGTAAAGGGAATATCTACGTAAGAAAAATAACTACATTAATTACATATAACCTAACATTCGTAAAACTCTTTGAATATCAATACTAAGAAACCTTTATAGAAGAATATTTATTATTATGTAATATAATTTTCCCCAAAAAATGTATTAGGTATTCCAATACATGTTAACCACGGAAACCAATTTCTACAATATTCCACGTAAGCCTGAGAAACAATTGCGCATCTGTTGTTTAATTTCCAAACGTTGATATAAACAACAGTAAACAATTGTTTTATATGATGTTGGTAAGTTTGTAGGTTCAGTTGTTTGTATGGTCAGTTTACATTTGGATTAACAAAAAAAAAAAAGAAAGAAAACAACAGCTATGCAAGGAGCTGTGGACATATATACAACCCGATTTGAAAAAAAAAGTTAAAATATCGCCTTCCCAATGGAAATCAATATACACGATTATTTAAACAATGATAGCATACTGTATGTTTGAATCACCCTGCATACAATTATAAGAACACTAAAATATGTTAGAATAGTTGGGACAGGTTAGTTTAACATGAATCAGTCGGTATTAATTCCAGTAGCAGTGCAATAAAATATATTTAGGTAGGTCAAGTTGTTATTATTCATATAAACATAACGTTACATAATTTATTATGCCACAGAAAACGTAACTATTTCTAGAACTGAAGATGACTTGCAGAAGCAAAATCAAAACGGGCAATCAAATTAACTAACCGCGGCGGGGCGATGAATGGGGAACAACAGAGTAAACAACTTATTTGGCATTTTCATCTTAATTACCGCTTACAAAATAGCCCGTAAAAAATAATGATAAAAAGCTTAAAATAAGCATTACCATAATGAGCAACTGTGCGCTTGGTCTTCAAGAGTTTATTATTTATTGTGAATACATTAACAGTGGATGCCAAGTAGTCACACCTAAAAATAACCATGAAAATGTTTAAAACTAGGAAATGACACGAGAAGCAAATAATTCTAGAAACAAACAGGGAAAATCGGCCAGAAAACAAACAAATTATGGAAGGCAAACACTGTTAACGACATTATCAAATGTGTACAAACATAATACTTAAAAGAACATTGTTTATTTCAGCTAGCACCTAGAAAATGGAAAATTTTGGGCTGTATTCTCACAATAACCTTTCCGTAAGTGGTCAAGCCAGGTATAAGAAGACAAAGGATTTTTAAACCCACACATGCGCTAATTATGGTGGTAGTGTATTGAAGTGCCATTAGAGAGCGAGGTGAAAGGGGTAACTGCAAGGATCTGAATGTTTTCTTCTGCTGCAACGACTAAAGTGTTGGAAAACATTTACAAATTAGTATGCAAGGTTGTGAAACGCGCGAAGAGGGTTTTTTTCTAATAAATGATAAAATATGGAAACGTTAAAGTATTGCGATAGTTTGTTACATCAAAGAAGTGTTAACCATAACGATGATAGATAGAGAGTGTTTACATAACAAAGGTGACACATTGCTTTGGCAAGAGATACGAAAGCATGGTTAAAATAAGGATAGTGGAAATCTTTGCTTAGAAAAATTGCAATTTTTAGTTTAATTTGTTTTCAAAATCCTGTATAATTCAAACAAATTTTATCAAAGGGGTTATACACACAAATATCTATCAGAATACTACTGATATTAAACCTAGCAACTTATTAAAAAATGTTATCTACTGTAAATTTAAATTTCAGACATAAATATTAGTAATGCAGGAAGTTCTGCAAAATTGTTGCTCATAATTCAATATGGCAATTGGCCAATTGATACATTGGCTCTCCGTTAATGCAAACTGAATAACAGATTATCCTTCAACTTTAACATTTTTGCAAAATGCGACAGCGTTGCTCAAAAAATATTAGGTCAATCCATGCTAATAGACTAATACATTTGCCTCGAATCGATAAGTATGGGGATACAAGATTTATTGTTTAGAATAGGTTATGGATAAAATTACAAATACACGTTTTCGTGGAGGCTACAAAATACAAAACCTTTTCATTTTAAAGCTTTCCATTCATACAATCATAAATTAGCTACTTGATAAATGTAATAACCTTTGGTAACACATTTCTGCAACGCTTTTATATATTTCAAAGCAATCCCCGTGAATTTAAAAACCTTCCTACTCCTATAATATAAAATTAATAATATAAAACAATGAAGTATTTGCATTTTTAGTGGCTCGGGACCTGTGGTACTTTGATAAATATTAAATGAATTAAAACCAATTAAATCTTTATTTCACGTTTTACAAAGGGTCTTTTATATTTATATTCAATCATCATTTGAACCAACAGCCATATTTAATAGACATCCTGTAAGGTATTCCTATTTAGATCGTATAATTGCCGATGGGGATACTTTACGACTACTTTACTATATAAGTAGCATGTGGAAATAAATTTACAAACCCACATTTAATAGAACTTCGTTCCTGAAGTAACTTTGTCTTGGTGTGTTAATCAGTAGACTGCATGTCTGCTTAGGTAGCTCTGGCATTAGTTCTATTGCACCAAAGCAGAATACCTTGTTCTAATTAGGGCGTGGAAAGAAAACATTTTAAGCTTAAGTTATAGCAGTTGGGGTAACAGAATTTACTATTTGCTTGATGGAATAGTTTTTCGTTTTTGTTATAAAAGACATCTTACTTATTAACTTACAATATACATATTCCTAGTACGTTTACGTATTTTATTTGAAACTCAACCAATTCCAAAGATATTGGTTATCAAGATTTGTATAGTCACTATGCAACAGCCAACCACTAGCGCCACCACAAATTGTATTCAGCACTACTTCAATTTCACCGCGACATGAAATGGTTTCGTCTAGCTATCCATCATTGGTACCGGAAAACCGGCACCTTAGAAGTTACATTTTCGAATACTCAATTTGGCTATATAAAGAAGAATCACTCATTCATTCATTAACAATGACGGTTACAAAATTGACCATTCTTCGGGTTAAAAAAGGACTATAGTGAGTGGAAAAGCAACTGGAAAAATGTCGTACTGAACAGTACCTGCTGATAAAACAACTCCTGAGCGAGGAAATTAGCGATTTCCTTTTGATCCATGAGCGCCATTTCGTTTTGCGTCACACCAACAATAAGTAGCACAACAACAATCGGCGTATAAGAAAAAGAAAAAATAAATGAATCGAAAAAATCAGTAATTGTTAACAATGATATTCGAATATCGTTATTATCGAGTCGTTCGTTCGTTACGACGTCGCCGTGCAACTTTTCACCGAGGCACAGCACAGCGCGTCTAAGAATGATTTTGCTAAGAGGGAATTTTGGTTTGTCGCCCACTGCTGCTGTTTTTAGCTCGAGGTAACCTACAGTTCGCACAATCTGCTGTATATTTATTTATATCAGTCGTATTTTGTTTTTTATGCGCGTTTATTTTCTATTGTGTAGCGTTACCGTGGAAAAAGATGCAGTTACAGAAACAGGAGCGCATCCACCAACCACATCATTGAAGAAACCCTACACAGTTTCCAACCCGAAACGCTTATTACTTATATGTGTAATATACAATAAGCTTTCGCCTTACTCATAATAGTTTCATTTTGTAGATGCATACTATAATTGATAAAATTATTTATGTATCTCGTTCCAGATCTTATCATCACCTATGTATTGAAAAGCTTTTTTCCTCATATGATACACAAACTTATTTTATTTAATCGTATGTAAGTCATGTAATGGTTACAATTTTCGTTCAGTCTACTTCCTCCAAAAAACCAAAATGTCGTGCCTGCCAAATCAGATTTTCATTTACTGGAAAAGCGGTTTTGGCAAGTCCGGTCCTATTTGTAAAACAATTTGCACACATGGCAATTGGAACGTTACCGATACATGCTTATACAATGACAACAAGTGTTGGCCAGTTTAGAAAATTCTCAAGCACCTGGAGGCGTGTATTTTAAGAAACGTTGCTTAGGGCATGTGAACAGTTTTCACAAAGCAATGTGCCAAAAACGTACACCTTTTATGATACCATAAATTGTTACAACAAATTTAGGGAAACAAATTAACGCCACCATAAGTCATAACAGACCTTCTGAATACAAATGGATATCAATTAATAGATATAATATAATGAAGAAATACGGGAAAACAGTTCCAAGTTTTTAAATTTATGATACGCTACCCGACGATATAGTTATTAGTATCGCAATAGAAAAAAGGCGTTCGTAGGCATATGGCAGAGATTAAACCAGTGATGATTCTCCTAAATACCACCTAGGACCATAAACCATCTTATCATAATTTTCTTAATATGACTTTGAACCGTATAAAATTAGCTAAACATTTATACTGTTACAATAGTAAATTTCGTCCCATGGAATTGCTATAGTAGGTGCACCAAGCGGGTTGTAGTTAGAGTCCGAAGCTCGAGTACAACCCTGCTTTACAAAACAATATAATAAATTATGACGATCTAACCTGTTTTCAATAGCTAAATTGCTGTTGCGCTATTAATTTCTATAACAGCGATACGATGCTGTTTCTATTGTATTTCATTAGTAATTGCAGAAAATAAGAATGCAATTAGTGAATGAGTGGATAATTACCGCCACCTAGCGGATAATAAATCATTACCGTTCCCATTTCAGATTCGCCTGCTGCGATACTTTATTAGAGCCACTGGCTTTGAGCGCTAGATGATGTACAAACTATATGTCAAAATGTCTTTTATAGTATATTTAACATTCGTTTTTCTATAATCAAAGGCCGCATATAAAGTTTTATGGAATTGAGACAGTTTAGTATCTTATAAGATTGTTTACTTATAGACTTCACGGGGTATATAATTCAAGTTAATTTTTTTGGCACTTGCCAGACCCATTATATTCAATTTAAGACGTTTAAGATCGCGTTTTTTTAACAATTACAATCTCTTTGTGGTAATTCACTTGATTAACTGCATGCCTTAATGTCTAAAGCGGAAGTTGTTGGCAATTAAAACGGCGCCGTCGTTGAGTGCATGTATAAAGAGGTAACGATTTGTTTGCTAGCAGTTCGTCGGTGAATTTTTTTCAATAGCAATTTGTGTTGTCTTTTCTTTTTTAATTATCTATATTGTTGTATTATAAGTAGTGTTCATCAATTAAGTGAGAAAACGAATATATTTTTTCGTCCTATATAAATATAATTGGTAGTAATATTGATTGGGTTCAGCAATTGATTCATAGCAGCAATTAAAAATCTACCTTACTTTCGATATTCTAGCTTGAAGACGTGATTGTAAATTTTTCAATCTAAACCCTACTTGTGGGCTTCGATTAACCTGAATTATCTCATTAATGATAAAGTTGTACTAAAAGCATAACCGTTGTGTTAATAAACGCGACCTACCCTTTCCAACAGCAATTTCTACTTCATATCGACTCGCTTTCCTCGCAGAATAGAAGCGAAGGAAATTCCCCGAAAACGAAAGGCCGACCTGGAAACCCTAACTTTATACGTAGGTAATTCATCGTAAAAGTTTTCCGATTCTCGGTAAAAGCTCATTTTTATGCGATAGCAGCGCAAACGTGGGCAGGCGATGATACTACGAATTTCGCGAAGTTGGCATTGAATTTGGATATGTCGCCGAGATTTTAGGAAATCCGGCTCCAGACTCGGTAGGCGGCCTTTTGCTGTAATTTGTCTTCTCGTTTTCGCGGTTTTTAGATAATTGCTGTGTTTCGAACGCAACTTATAAATTATGTAAGTTCCAGTCGTCAACAAACAATGGGAAATAAAAAAACCTCCATGTTTACAAGCTGGACGTGCTTGGATTTACGTTTTAACTAATAATTACCTATGCTATTGTACCTTTGGATGTCTGTTTTCAGAGGTAATAAGACTCGGCCCGCCAAGGTTATGAGCGCTTTTGGCCCGTGTCCAGATAAAAAAGTAACGTCGTCGACGTTGATAAATATATTAGCAGAAATGGTTCGGCTTGGGTTTTCAGTTACTCAATAGTTTTTCCTGGATGAAAATAAATGTTGTTTATCTCAATTAATGCTCGTCGCGAACCTGCCAGGTCCACGCTCATTAATCTATATTAATACATCCCGGCTTTGCTCTGAAAGATACGTCGAAAGGTCATCTTTCGCGAATGGAGTGATGGAAGGGCTAACTTACATTGACAATTTTTGCTGGAGCTATACTGAGTAATGACGTGCAACATAACGTTATGTATTTTAAGTTGCCTGAAGTTCAAAGCTTTTCAAAACCAAATATCAGACAAATTGGAGGATAATACGGATGACAGACGAAACGTAAAGTGAATCTAAAGCAGCGGTACTCAGACTTTTCAAAGATAGACAAAACTTTTCAGCAATTACTTTTAAATTTCCTATCTGTTACTAATTCGATAGATTTCATATTGCGCGCCCAATGTTATTAAGGTCTTAGAAACCAATGAAGTGTAAAGATCGCTAATCTAAAGGAGCATTTTAAATCAATATTTAAAGAAAATATTACAGCATTCTTGATAAGAATCGTTTGCCGACAATAATTCTAAAGATTTGATGGTCACTCTTTACCAATATTTGTGAAATTTGAATTTCAAGTGTCTAATGATGCATATTGTGCGACACCTATTTTATTCTACTATTGGGACACGGCCCAAACAGGGCAGTACTCAAGTCTTGTGGCCTGTTATGCATCCTGTCAGTTCTTAATTGAACCAAATTATATTCTTAAGGTGAAAACTCAATGGAACTCTTCGAATGTCCTAAAGTTCCTCAGGAAGACAGGCAGTTACTACACACCAACATAATAAATAAATGAAGGCTTCCTTCTTGATTTTGCAATATTGAGATAGTGTGTTATTTATAATGTACCATTACTTTAAAATCCTTCTACGACTTAGTAAAAAAAACCAGTTTGCTTTTCGGAAGGTTTTATTTGCCTAAATTGCGATTGCTTCCGCTTTTGGATATGTTAAGTTTCCAGTTTTCCCCGTATTGTGCCGTTTATGGAATTCGCGGGATATACCCGTAGCTGGCTAGGGTTCCTCAATATCATCGCACATTCTGTACGTCGCCAAATACCAATTACTTAAGATATTTGATAGCCAAGTCTTCATTGGGACATCCTATATATCGTCTATACCAATAACTAGACCTTTAACTAAGACCTGCTTTATATCAACCTATTACCACTAATAGCTTCGTAGATTTTATGGTCTTCGTTGGGACATTTTGTACATCGCTCATTGACAATACCAAGACATTTGATAAGCAGGTCTTGAATGGGACGGTTTAAAATACTCATTACCAGTAACTTAAGAAACTTGGTAATCAATCCTTCATTGGGACATGCTTTGTAACACCCATTATTATAAACTTAGATGTTATGGTCAAATCTTCATTGGAACGTTCTGTATAGGATTCATTACCAATAACTTAAGAAATGATTGATGATCAAGTCTTCGTTGGAACATATTTTATATCACCCATTACAAACAACTTCAAGGATTTCATGATCAAGTCTTCATTGGGACGTCCTCTATATCAACCAGTACCAATAGCTTAGGAGATTTAATAATAAAGTGTTTATTGGGAAATAGTTTGTATAGCCAATTACCAATAACTGAAACGATTTAAGTATTCACAGCCATATCCTGTATATCACACATTATGTAAAGACTGTACTGCAGTGAATCATTTTGTTTCATTTAACGAACTCTGAGCTCACGCTCCCAAAAACTGACCACCGCAACTGCAACTCCACAGTGACTAAATATTTTAATGTATTTTTAATACCTATGTAATAACCATAGATCAAAGAATCTTAGTAAGTAGTGAACGCTGCCTCCCACTCCACACCCATAACCACCCACTGCTCAACAAATTTTAACCAAAAGTGAGTCAATCACGTTCTACCACACATAAATCACTCTTTTCACAGTTAAACGGATTGTTAGGTTTGCGGTTACGTTTACTTACAACCGTGTGGTGTAAAACGCGCGAAGAACATCTGCTTCTTATTTTAGGCTCCTCGTGAATGAACTGCTGGTGGCTTTTCACGATCAGAAGAACCAGTTCCAACGCGTGGCAAAAAATAGGAACAAATAAGGAAACAACACCTCATGTTCGAACTATCTGCGTGCAGCAGCAGTGACGTAATGCATGACGAAGACTTTTCTATAGATCCACTACCTCACTCATTAGCATAGTCTTGGACAGCCTTGAGGATGACCTTCCCATGACGAGATCTGGAGGGGCGCGGAGATCTTCGACGAGATGGTACTGATGAGAGTTTTAACAGTAACGCTTACAAAGTAAATACATGTGCAGATTGTAAACAAAAAAAATCATTTTATGAAATTTTGAGCTTCGTCTAGTAATGTTAAAGGGGGAAACGTTTAGTTAAAAGGCATGTGTTAATGAGGCTCAGAGAAGCCGTTATTTAGTCATCGCTATATTTATTTGTCTAAGAAAACTTATAACCAATTCGTTAAACACTCCGATGTAATTTTGCGATAAACTTTTTTTTCTAAATTACTACGTTGTAATTATAGTAATTAGTAAATGCGTAAACGTTTGGGTTTGGTAGTTTGGGATATACGGAGAAGGTATTAGTTAGTACCAGTCAAGATATTTGTTCTGGACAACTTTTGCTGTTCAAATTATATTGGCAATCAGCAAGTATCTCTCGACTAATTAAAATATCATTTTGATGCTTAGATGACCCAACTGGAATAGTCCCACCAAGTAATACGAGCTTCAACAATGTGCAATTTAAACTTTTCATATTCAGAAATCTATTTTCGAAAACGCAAATACCGAATCATCGGATGTGCATCAAAACAAGCAAAGGGTCGCCGGTAGTATAACTCTATGGGAGCTCAGACCGTGACAAAAACAGATAATTACAACTGCCTCAGTTTCACCTTGGTTTTGTCACGAATTAAACAATTCATAGTCCAGAAGTTTTTGTACGTCATGTTTTCCAGAAACATTGCTGTATTTTGTAAAATTACCAGCAATACAGCTTGATTTACCAGAAACTTCCTACGTTGGTTTTTCTTTCAGTTAATGACAGTAAAATAAGTGGAGGACCTTAAAATATGCTCCACGTGAACGTAACTTGAAGTTCCATTCAAAAATTCCCTGATAAATATAAATAAAATTCGCTGAAGTTTAATTTTGGCAATCATATTTACCAAGAAATGCACATATAAAAAATAATTTTTAAACAAACTTACTGGTATGGTATTCTGTCAGTGGTGTAGTAAGAATTATTTTTAATCGTAAATAAAATTTAAAAACTAAGACACTTTTCACGAGTCCCAAAGGAATATTTCCATAGATCACCGGAACTATTACAGTATGGTAGGGTATAGTACAGCAGTGGTTTTAAACTTTTGCTATATGCAGCAAACTTCCAAGACCGAGCATTTGGCGATCCAATAAATATTAAGTAGTTTTTTTTCAAACTGAGGAAACTTAAAATATAAACAATAGTTTTTTAAATTTGTAATTCCGGCCTTCGAGTCAGCTCCATGTCAGATGATGATGATGATGATGATGATGATGATTACACTAATACACATGTAGTTCAACAGAGAAAATGTTTTCGGAACCGTTAACATTACGTTTCAGTCGATTGCTTGTTTAACTACAATTCTATAGTACTCTAGTTATGTATTATTAGAAATGAAAAATAGTTCGATTTTAATACAAATAAAAAACTTGATTATCCATTTGTACTGAAAAGTAACGTAACTATTACAAACCGTCGGAATCTGACCGCCAAACCTTAAGAGGGTCGACTCCACTCGAAATTTCCTATAAAACAGCTTTACTTCAAATCGGTGTTATTACTAATTGCAAAACGATTTTCGAACCCAAAAAAATTGAGCGCATTCTAGAAAGATTGCTTTAGGTACGTACTTTGCAAATTTTTGTATAAAATTAACCAATCGGTCAAAAAAAAATTACAAACTATCTACATTTTTGAAAAAATAGGGTTACTTCGAATTTTTTTTGACAAAATCGAGACATATTTATAAAATGTTGCAATATGCGTTTATAGAGTAGAAATACATCTTTTAGCTACGATTTTTTATTTAATAATTTACAGTTTCCAAGTTAATTAATAACCGATTCAAAATTTACAATTTTTATAGTTTTGCCAGAACGTTACCAGTCCTGCCAAGCCAGGTAAACCTTGGAGTCGACCCTCTTAAGCACACACAGCGATGCGACGCTAGGCTATTGTGACAAAGCAAAGCTAATGTCGTAATCGTGTACAAAAACCTATTTTTAATTTCTCTATTGCCATACAAGTAATTTGTTATAATCTACAGAGAAGCAGATATCAGGTAACGTAAAAGATTGAAGTCCAAAAATTTTAGAAATCAATATTGACTTGGTGAAGAACTTTCCTTCCTTCAGAGGTATTCCTCACCCAATTTACTTTGGTTAGTACAAGTTTCTACTGAAGATGGCAGTTTAGTTGCAGAAATACGTATTTAGGTGTTCTAAATATTGTGATGGTTTCCCTAAGTTTATAAACATAAAACAACCAAAACAGCGAGTATTTACGGAAAGTTTGTTGTTGCGCCACTGTCCGAATTTGTTGGCAACGGATGAACCCGATCGATTCGGTTTTGTGCAAACCGCGTCCTTCGGGGGGCAAGGGGGCGAAAATACCAGGAAAAAACGATGCAAGATTTGGCAGCAGGACGGGCGTGTAAAATGGAACAAGAAGTCAAGGGGGCCACGAAGCGCGGCTGCCTGCGACGCGGGTGAGTCAGCCGCGAATCGGAAATGCTCTGCATTCCTTTCCAAACACCTAGACGGCAGAGGTTAGCCCGACATGAGAAGAGGCGTAACAACATGATTTATACACAAACGGCTGTCCATTATTACGCCCCGTCTGAATCTCTTATTAATTTGTAAAGTTACTCGCACAGTTGAGCGGGAACGAAATGGGGAAAAGCCATTGAAGTTTAATGGCAACTTCGTTCGCCACGAGGCGACGAATATTGGATTCGACCCAAGATCAAGAAACATGGGGTTACCAAACAAACGGTCTTCATGCCTATTCAACAATATTAATAAAATGAAAAATATATGCTTCATTTTTCAAAAAATAATAATTAAACAAGCAATGTGACTCAAACATTTTTTATTCTACAGAAAGCATCTTAGCTAGTTTTTTTTTATAAACGTGACTTCCAGCTTTACCTCTACAGTAAATAATTGCACATGTGCAAAAACATAAAAACTGATTTTACAGACTAGGGTTTTTACGTTTACTTCGCCTTAATATTGTGAAATACACGTGCTCGTTGCGTCAAACTGTACTTGTTATATGCAATCTTTATTTTACAATAATTTTCCATTTTCCCCAAGGATCTACGACAAATAAGCGTAATTGATCTAACCCTTGCAGCAACAACTTGCGGGATTGAGTTATTCCCAACTTCACCTAGAAACGGTTTTTTATCAGCGTTCTGCAGCGCACCGGCACTCTTCCCTACCACATGCTTCTCCTCAGCGCAGTGTTTCAAACAATACAAAATACTCCCACATTGTGATAAGTTTTCACCCTTAATTCTTAAATTGAATGTAAGATTAAACTGCGTTACCGCCTTTAAATTATAAAAGTTCGAGTCCTTAATGTCATTGTCCAAATTGCTTATAATTAAATCAACTTCCGCTGTTATGTCTCCCGTATACTGCCAAGAGATTAAAATACATGTTAACAGCACGCCACTGGTTGGGAAATCACAAATGGGTTTCAGACTTAATTCAGTTACGATAAAATCGTACCACTTGTGTTTACCAAGGTATAAAAAATTGGAATTTCCGGCAATTTTTAGCTTGCACGATCTTAAAAATTATGTTCTGCTGACAACTTTTTAACCAGTTATTTTTGGCATAAGCTTGCCAGACAGTGGACACTATACAGAAATACGTAACAATGTTAAAAATTATGTGTAAAATGAGCGCCATTAACAATGTATTAAGTTTATTTTCCTTTAAACACCTAGGTAAATCCTGCGGAAACAGAAACAAAAGACAACCAACCTCTGAAAATACAAAACGTACACGGTTGACTCTAGCTTCGATATGGTTTGATCGATGAGTATAACAAGTTTTAAACTCTTTGTTGTGACCTTCAATATGTTAAAAGATTAAGAAATATGCATTTTTCAAGGTCTTGGACTGTATATTTAAAGACACAACAGTTTAACCCGATTTAATGGTTTCGTTAAACGATTCCATGATGACCTTGAATTACATAACAATAATGAAACCTCAAATGTAAAAAAGATTTATGGCTTTCAAGAACAACAAATGTCCACGTTGGATCGTTTTATACACGAATTTCGAACACAATCAATCTACAGATCACTCCATGACCTTGAACATTAGAAACATACATTTATATAAAATTTTAAATTGTTATTAACTTTTGTTCAAGTTTAAGCCCAGTTAGTTTTATGAAAAAATGTTCGGATTGGATTATTTCAAATGGCAAATATTCAATATATATTTATTAAACATCACTGTAACCTAGAAACAGCTTGAAATATCAACTACAAAAGATATTTTCAGTTTTTCAACATTCCTTTCAAGATTGTCATTTTAAAATGGTTTTACTAACGGCTGTACACATTTTTAACATGTCCAATAACAGCTACATTGTGACATTCAGTTTCGTCTTAAACATTAAAGATACAAAATTCTTTAAACTATCTTTTTTTTTATTTTTTTAATATCTTTAAGAATAGTAAGCTTGAATTATTTTATAGCAACTTTTACTTGACAATTAATTGCATAGTGACCTCAAGTGTGTTATTCAACAGCAAGAAAATTAAAAATTTTCACATTACAATAATAAAAAAGTAATCATTCTGACAATTTATCTGTTTTTTTTCTTATCTACACAATTTTTCTAGATAGTAAAAAAAGATAACATTTTCTTCATAAGCCAGGTATTCTAAGAAAGAAAAACACTCTGACGGTTTGAAGCCTTCACTGGAAGTTGTAATCAAACTCCACCTTTAATGGTATAATCTACTTTATTTGCGTCACGGTGAAGTGGAAAATACGCATCTAGATAAGTACGCGTGATAAACCTAAACACACAGGATATGCCACACCACAATAAAGAGTGCGAGATATCTTTCGGAAAATATAAACATTTAATGGTATGTGTGTGGAAAATTTGATACCGAGCACACATTATCACACAACCAACGCAAACAAATGGTATTGGACAGGAAAAGGTATCCTGTTTAAAAATGCAATCGGTCGGTATCGAATAAAATACCGATTATATAAACACCGCAAGAATGGAAAACAGATAAATAACAATTGAGCAAGAAAACAACACAAAGGAAACCTTGAATTTTAATAAACCTGGGAACGCGAAATCTAATTATTAAGGAAAGCGAACGAGAGACACTCGCGAGTTTCTTCTATAACAGGCGTATACACGGTCATTCAGCAATTAACTAACTACACAAAACCTATTATTCTAATTCGCTGCAGGAATTTACTTTGTTGCCACACTTGTGTTCAATTGTCACAGCTGAAGCTTTAAACCTTTGCGGGATGATCAAGGTTGGATGGCAATAAAGCCGTATAAATTTTCCCCTACATGGGAAAAACTGAACTCGTAAATAACGTGCCCATTAATAACGCAATCAAGGATAAAGCGTTTAATTGTCTTTAAAATAATTAATTGTGATAACTCGAGTTTGACATCGTAACCTTAATTCGGGTCCTTTTATTAACCTTCCATCTCACATTGACCCGAGGAAGTGCTCAACTTGACGAGCTGTAAAAAAATTTTATGCTCTGTACAGTTGAATAACTAATTTAATTGGGCTGGTAATTGTTTTTATAGAACTGATAAATATGGAGCGACGACTTTTTATGGTTTCATTGGCGTAAAAAACTTTGAAGGATTTGTGATTTGGTTCTCGAAGAACCTATGAATATAGACCTGAAACTTTGATTTTGTTCCTATTAATTCACAATATTAAGAAACCAATGTAGGCTGTTATCTATTTCAACGCCATCAACTGGTGTGAATTTGGGGGATCCCCTTTCGCATAGATTTCCTTTGCAGTATTGACCAAACCTTCACGAAATTCCACTCTTCGATACTTAAATATTTAACATTTTATATGCTTATCTTTTTAAATTCTTTGTGTAATAAATAAACAAAAGTTTAAATAAAAAAGAACACGATATCAATTTATAGCCGGTACAACCTCGCCAATCCGAACAGATAAAATTATCCACCCGTCTGAATTTGCGAATTCTAAGAATTATACAGTGTGATCATTTTGTCTTGAAACAAGTATGTAGGAGGCTACATATTTCACATGTGCATGAAATGGATAGTTAACTTTTGTTTTTAGTTACAACATATATTTGTTGGCATAAAGAGTTCTTTGGATAAGCTCATCATGGCAACTGCTGTTTTGGCAAAACTTAACAAACTTCTGTTGTTGATTTGTATAGATTATTGTGGTATAATGGTATAATAACAATCATTTACATTATGAGAAATAAATATTGTAAACGTACCTACTGCAAAACTGCATCGTATTTATTAGTAAATAGTTTCATTGCAGTTTCTTAGTACATCCAATGTAACTACTTTGATTTTTATTTATATAAACAATGTAAAGTTACTAAGATACCTATGAAATACAAACAGCTGTAATGTGTGTAGCCTACCTACCTGTTACAAGGTAAAGTAATCGCCCTGTAGAGACATTTGAAGAACCACACAATTAAGGCAGGAAAGATATATTTTAAATAAATTCTAATTATTTTTATACACAAATAATTAATTAATTAATTTTTTACCACTTCGTTTTCGAAAAAAAAGTGTACTGGACGTTTCTTTCAATCTCCTTAATGAAACAACATCTTGCATTAGAATGCTATTTACTTCTGTCTATTTAAATCATTTAGAAAATGGCGGATCCGCATATTTTTGTACATGATTTTATCACAATATTCTTCTACAAACTCACATTTGGAATCGGTAGTATTCATTCCGTTATCATCAACTTTTGAAGTGTCTGCAATTCAATCGTGATCTGTCTCTTCACCGTGTCCAGTTGCTCAATTAAAAACTTCCTCGGAACCAACTAGTGGATTAATATAATTCAACATTTGCGTGATGGGGTTTAAATTTGTATTTACTGATTCAGAGTCCCATTGTTGTTTCAACTGATTCAAACGAAGTTCATCTTCTTCATGCCAGTATCCTTTACTGGCGTCCAACTTTCTTTCATATTTTTGTCAGTTACAGTTTTCCATGATTGATGCAGATTTATGACAACTCCATCCAAATTGTAGCTCTTAAAAATGTTTGTTACACCATTGTCCGGAGATATTAAGTTAGTGAACCTTTTCATTCCCTAGGCTGCTTTAATATTTTGTATCAGAGCCTGAAGCATTGCCTCTTGTTACTGCTGTACAGTTGGGTGGTGAAACCATGTCTGGTTTGGATAAAAATTAATCCACCCTTGGATGGATGAAAAGGAGCGTTATCTATTAAAGCACCCCCCCCCCCTTTGTGGTGAATTTTGCACACCTAAAATTTTCAGTGCTTTATAAAACACTTTTTTAAACAATTCTCAAACGCGCCCGGATTATAGAGTTAAATGGCACAAAACTGTCCGTATTACTGGAGTGTCCGAATTAGCGAAGTTACACTGTATATAATAGCCATAGATTCAGAATATTCTATGTATATGTCTTATTAAAATAGTCTGAACTGCAAGAACAACATTGAAAGTCTGGGTTTGAGCTTCAATTTCTCTTACACAAAAGTGGAAAAATGAATGAAAAGTGTATAATCATGATTCCAAGAAATTTAGGTAAGTTACGTGCGAGGCAGCTCGTTTGAATGGTAATTCCCTGCCTTTTCAGGAGAAATCAAGTTGGCATAAATTTATAAATTTTCAATCAACATTCCTCGTTTTCAAGGCGGATCATCTGGATTTTCCGTACATTCGTTTATAAGCGAATATGTAATTTTAAACCGTTATCTTCGCAGAATGAATTGCTTATTTTATTTCCTACATAGGTCAGAATATTGAAAAACTACTTGAGGAATTTTATTTTTTTACGCTGCTTTACATATGATAACCGTTGAATTTCAAGAAGTATTATGAAAGCAGCGAAGTTTCGGATGGGCAGAAACCTTTGCGGCCTTGAAGCCTTCCAGGACGCGACTTTACCATTCGCTCGTAAAACCGGAAATTGCGGTTGAATAGTTTAAATTCCCGTGTTTCCGGAATGTGCACGTCCTACAAACTGTTAACACAGAAAAGCGTTTAACTTAGATACTTAGAGATATAATTAGTTTAAAAACTTTCTTGTCTGTTCTAAAACTAAGAATTAATTTTCGGAGCCACCCAGGATATGTTATAATCCAAATTTCAATTTTTCATAGCTTACAGGAAGCCGACACAGGAAACAAGTTGGTTAAATGCAGAAACCAGTTGGGTAAAATTCGATTCAACCACAGATAAATCAAGTTGAAGCACCTAGAGTAGAAGTTAATATATTAAATCGTTGATTTTTTACTGAACAGAACGCGTCTACAGTATCTAATAACTGCAATATTCTATGATAAAATGTAAGAAAATCGTTTTTATATAGAAATATCCATGATCGAATGGAAAATGTAATTGCCGTTTAAAAAAAAAGCAACAAATTTTCAACTTCCAACCAATTAGATCTCATTTTATAAATGATCTCTGATGATGACATTTAGCATACAGTCCAACTCGGTTATGACGAGGCCTTTGGGACTGTTCGATATATTCATGTAACGTAATATCCGGAAAAAATATTCACACTCTTACAATTTCAGGATCATGTGTAAACAAGAATATATTTCCACACTTTGGAATGATATAAACTCTTAAAAATGCAATTTTCTACTACAAAGAACAGCAAATACATACATGCTTGTGGTGCACCCGGTTAGTAACTTGTTTGATGGTTGTTTTTGGGGTCTCGTTATAGAAGCGGATTCGACTTTATATGGTAAAATAGTATGCGAATTTGTACTCAGAAGTGTGATATACAATTAACAGAAAACCCATCTGGCTTCCGCATCATAATTTAACTACCAGAATATTAAAATTGTGCTTTAAAGAGCCACTGGAATGTTATTATATTGTAGACTTAGTTGTAAGTCGATTTGTACACTATTATGCTTCAGTATAGTATGAAAATTCAATTCAAAATCAATATTAAGTACCTAATTGCTATGGGAAATGATACAATGTATTGTAAGCTTAAGTAATGGGGACAACTATTTCGTTTGCTAATCCAAAGCATATTAAAGTCTCATTTTCAAATTAGTGAAATTGTAGAACAAAGGTAGAAGCTCTAAATAAATAATCTGAAAATTCGACGCTTTTAATTCCCTTCTATTCTTAGAAAAACAATAGAAAAACTGCTAATAATAAATCTACAACAAAGGTTATTTTTAAAAATATGATTAGAGTCGGTTTTCAATACGTTGGCGCGCTAATTTTAAAGTTGGCAGCACATACAAAACAATGGAACGAGCATCACATTGGAATCGCACGTGCTGCGGAAAAGTGGAGATGCAGACACCGATGAAACAAAACATCAGTTACACCTTGCCCCCACCAAAAACAAAAGAATAATTAAGTACGTCCTACGCGGTCACGCAAATCCTAAACAACAACGCTAAACGTAACAATACATAATGCACGAAATCACCATAAAATCTTACCTATGGCTGCACGCTAGAATTGCAATTAGAGGCCAACGGAAGCATAAATCCAATAAAATCACTAACAAGTCAATAAAATCGAATCACCTCTCGTAAAACAAGAGAAAAACACTTGTGCGCGTGAGAAAAAAGCGAAACGACGTCGTGACGCGAACTCCTCTGAAGTTGTCAGCACACTAAACAACTTATCGGCGGGAATAGTTGGAATTGTTTCTCGTGTCAGTTAGTGATAATTCACATGACCAATGACGTCATCGGCCTTCCAAAGTATTTCACTGACAATCGGCGACGTTGCACCGAAACGGCCGTAACTGGTCTTGTCTGATGTGGGTCTGCTCGGATTATTTGTCGAACACCACGATTGCACAACATTGCAACAGCTCGATTCGGCATGTCGTGAACCTGCTGCAACATGTTGTAAGAAACCTTCTTCGAGGACCTTCAAACAAACGAGGAGCAAATCGTGCGTGGTTGTAAAATTCTCTACAAAAATCAGTATCACAACTTCTCGCTCACGTCAACGTCCTAGGAACAAATGAAAATCTATGTCGCCCTAGCATCTCTGAATCAGGATCAAGGTACTGTCCTTAATCAATGATTAATATACAATAAATTATTATTGAACCTTGAACCTGAATATTAAAACCGGAAATCATTGGTGAAACAAAATCAAGATAAGAATTTGAATGCGATGATAATAATAATATGCAGACATAATAATAAGCTATGGCGGCTGTCTGTCTTTTCTCAATTGCCGCTGTTAAACATTTGGAGGTTGGCAACGGCCGGCGGTTACTCCTAACTTCATTTTATGTTTTGTTTTCTAAAATTTTGTTTGCTATCTTTCGCCGCCTACTGAGTGTTGTTTGATAGTTAGTAAGTCAAAACATATGAAAAGAAAAGAAACACCATGTTTCTACTGTTTATAAAATAAAACTGAAATATTATTAAAACAAAATTTCAGTTATCTGTATGTTGAACAGGATGTTCACTACGGTCTCTACGAAAAAATTCCAAACAGAAATTAATTTAAAATTTTTATAAAAATGTTTTAATAACCGAATTTGAATATCAGTTACTTATCTACACGTGTGTTCCTAGTTTATCAGCTTTCAATTTCCGTTGGATTTTTTATACATATTTGCTGAACAAATTTCAAACATATTTATCTGAGGTCTTCTCCATTACATGCTATTGTTTGTTAACTTTTCTGGAAAGTTTCTTTGTTTAAAGTGGATCTGGTGAACGAAGGTCGATAAATTATCGACGAATAAATGTTTTTTTAGAGTTTTTACGTTATCTCAAAGTAAAGCTAGGTGGGGTTTTTGATTTGTTGGTTTTCGTAATCTTCCAGATAGACTTTATGTGTTAAAGTTGTAAAACTTAAAAGACTGACAGACATGCAAAAACAAAAAAATGTATTTGTTAAATATGAACCCGCAGCCGAACTTCACGACGACAACGAACTATTGTTATTGGATCGTGCAACAAAAATGCAAAAATAACAAAAAATACGCCAACGCTATGTACATCAATAAACGTAGTTCAGGTAGAACTTGACATTAATTTGGAAAAAAAATTTCATTTTTCAACATTTGTATGCATTATAAAGGACTTATACGGTACTTTGCGGTTGGGAAAAAATTCAGCGAGTACGTCGTGACCTTTAATTTTGTGAGGTTAATCTCTTTCGATGAACAATTACATTCATTTCATTTTATAATATATTCTAAATATAGGATGGTGACGCATAAGGAAGAGAAGATTTTAATTGCAAAACAAGATGTGAATAAATCGATCCTGTTTTACATTCTTATTTCAACACAAAAATGCGGTAAATAATTTTGCACTTCATTACTATTCATACTATTAATACAATTATATAAACACGTTGGATAATTAGGAATCGAGGAAAACTTTTCACTTTATAAATTACCATTAGTGCAAAACGTCGCCACATAAATCCCAATGAAAAAATATCAGTAGCAGTAAAATCAAATCTACAGAAGATCGCATATATTATAATATATGGAAAATGTATTCGGTTTACTCCGAGGTTTGAATTAAATTATAATTCTTTTCTTCAATACATCTACAATCACAGGATGTTTCGTCCTACTCTAAAGCTTCTTCAGGAATCTAGCATTTAAAAAAACTGCAGTTTTCATCAAACAAATTTTAAAACTCAAGGAATATTATGTAAGTAGGTACGTCAATTTGAATTCATAATCTAACCAGGCAACGAACAACAGAAATAACCTCAATTCGACACTTCACCTTGCTAACGCAATTATTAAATTCAAGCAAGTGTGAACACGTCGAAATCAGCGGTTACACGCACTGTACGCATACAATTCGAATCCAAGAAGGCACGATGACGCATCGCCAGGATGACGTCATGGGCATTCCAAAGCCTCCTACGACAACAGGTGAGGCGAGGTGAAAGACGCCGAGACGGAACTGGACATAGAGAGAAACGGCTCTTATTGTATTTCATCCGGTTTTAACTTTCAACACTAAATATCACCAGCGACGGGGCAATAATGGCCGGGCGTTTTATTATTCCCAAGAATGTAGATAGAGATCGTCTTTCGTCTGGCCGTTTAAGTGAAGTAGACAACAAGGATGGCATCCAAGCATAATGCATAAATAACGTACCTACATACAGGTCGTTAATGTTTGAAAGCTTGTAGGAAAGGTAATAACACGTGGTTTCTTGCCACTGGCGCACGTTGTCTTTTTTTATGGTTTAGGCGGAACCACACCTACCGAGTAAATTATTCGTTTAATGGAACGGTGATTAAGCAACTGCATAGATTTACTAGACGTCTAGTTAGCTTTTTACAAGCTTCACTAATAAAATATTAATGGAAAATCAGAGTTCCGAGGAAAAGCCGCAATTTCTTTGGCGCCGAACACTTGACGACTGCTTTTCAAAATTAACACTTAAAAGTTCCGACTTCCCCTTCTCGGAAGCATGTCTTACCCGTCACGGAAGAATAAATAAATGCTCATTTCTTAATATAGTGGTATTCACAATATAGCTACTGATTTACGGGAAAGCTGGCATACATCTACACTGTGTTCAGTACTGTTTGTCAAAATCGCTCTCTATTGCAAAATTATTCGGGCTGTCAATACAAGGAACAATAAAAAATTATATTCTCCAAGTTTTAATTACATACATACATCCTCTTGTACCGGCTACTGTCAGTGTCAAGGTTTTGATTTCTTGTTACTATTCTCCTATTTTCTTCCTACATACTTTTCTTTCCCTTGCCATTTCTTCTGCCCTGATCCAGTCCAATCCCATCAGCTTCAGGTGTGTTTCTATTTCATCGTTTCATTTCCTTCTAGGTCTGCCTCTTCCTCTCTTCCTTGGTTCTCCGATTTTCCATGCTTTCTTCGCTATCCTTGATATGGGCATTCTTACTAGGTGTCCGAATCAACGCATGGCGTTTACTTTTATTCTCTGTTCAACCGACTTCTTCTTCTTATTTTGTCGTTTCTCACTTTGTCTGTTATTTTTCGACCGGCTATTCTTCTAAGTATCTTCATTTCACTCGTCTGAATCCTTCTTGTCAGATTTTTATTCAGAGTCCACAGCTCGGAACCGTAAGTCAGGGTAGGGACATATAAAGCATTAAACATTCTTATTTTTGTTCTGTTTAATATTTCTTTATCTTTATCTGTTTGTTTAAGGAGAAATATAATTTAGTTGTCGCTTTTATTCTTTCATCTACTTCTGCCTCTATTTTTCCATGTTCTGTTGAAACAATACCTAGATATTTAAACTGACTAACTTGTTCTATTTCATCCTGCTCTATTATGATCTGCATTTTTGTTTATTGTTTTGATATTGTCACAGCTTCTGTTTTGTCCATGTTTATTCTCAATCCATGCTTTAGTAATTCTTCTTTCCAGATCTGCAGGTTATGTTGTAGGTCACTCTCCTTCTTAGCCAACAGCACTACATCGTCAGCAAAGGCTAGGTGGTTCAGTGTTATTTTTTTTTCATATTGTGATATCACCAGGTAGCTTCTTTTAATTTGCTTTTACACTCTTTCATTACATCGTCCATAACTATTGTAAACAGATAAGGACTTAAAGTTCCGCCCTGTCTTACCCTTGAGCAAGTTTTAAATTTCGTGGAAGTATTGTTGTTAGTTCTTACATAATTGATGGTGTTAGTATACATGTTTCTTATATACCTTACTAGATTTCTGTCCAGTTTTCTTTTATTCAGTATCCTCCAGATGTCGTTTCTACTTACGGAGTCAAATGCCTTCGATACATCAATGAAACAGAGATACATTGTTTCGTTTGCATCCAATACCCTTTCAATTATTTGTTTAATGGTATGTACCGCATCTGAAGTTCCTCGTCCCATTCTGAACCCGTTTTGCTCTTCCTCCAGATCCATTTCTACTTCTTTTTTCAGACGCTCCAATAAGATGCACTCGTATATTTTCATTGTTACGCTTAATAGTGATATACCTCGATAATTCTCAAACTGTTTTTTGTCACGTTTTTTTGTACAGCTGTTTTTTTTATATTTTAGATTTAATTAACGATACATAATTTTATTATAATATGTATTTACAACAGCCAGAGCGAATATATAAAATTGTTGCCTTTTTAATCTTCGCGTATTCCTAGAATCGAATATGTGGAAAGCTACTTCAAAATGGGTTAATTATATTTATTAAAAGATTTAAGTCAACTTTATATTTGGGAGCGGCTGGTTGTCAAAATCAATTGCAAAAAATAAATCCTATAGATTAATGGTGATTAAATTAAATCTTCTCTGGAATAGGAGTGGTTACACTTCCAATGGTTCGGAGCCAACGGTAAACTGTAGATCCCCTACGTCTGCAACACTTTAAACGCGCAACACATGCACATGAGAGAAAGTTGCTACGTCTCGTAAGGATATAGCACTCGCAAAACAAGAATTAAAATTAAACCATTCAAATACACTTCGTAGGGCCAGCAATGGGTGCCATACCATTTATATAAACACTCCGTATTCAATAATTTCATGAATATCCACACCGGTGTGGATATTTACACGAACATGCTCATGCGTTAAAGTAAGATAAGAGATACAATGATAATTCTGTGAAACAAACCTTTATTATTGTTTTATATTATTAACGTTCATTGCTGTGTATATTAATCTGAGATTAATACGAGGTTTCTTGAGATACATTACATGACGCAAATAAGTACCTTAGACAGAGCCTTGCGTACAGATCCGCATTTCGAGTATTTTCTTAAAATTTATTATACTGTACTTTTTAATTTTTGTTTAGAATGAGAACTTTATTTTAGTTAGTTCACGTGACGATCGAGGAGTTGATGGTTTACGCCATCTATTGAAATATTTTTAAACTAACAACAAATTTTTATAGTTGGTTTCATATCTCTCATAACTTTCTAGAAGGAGGGTTCTCTTAACCTTAAAATGATTTCATGCACCAAAGTACCGTTTTGCAAAATCTATTAATCTACTGACATATATGAAGAAAAAATTATAAAAAATAAAGCAACCCTTAAAACAGGCTAAAATAAATAATAGCAGCATTGATGATAATAAATATCTACAATACATTATCCACATTTAGTGGAGCGGGTACGCACCGCTTGTCACGTATTTGTATCTTACGGAGCGACAAAGCATAATTTAAAAGTCGCTGATCGATCCATAGTTTCTTAAATTGTGCAACGCCCTCTCTCCTTATATGACCTAATTATTTGGAAGCTACAAAAAAGTACAACAAAAAATTAAGAGATGTAAAACACAAACCATAATTTCGAAAAACAAAAATATGTTATCTCTGGAAACTAATTTAAAACTCCACACTCGATATAATTAATTAATAAACACTTTTTATATAATACGGCAATGGATTTTGCATTGCGTAAATGTTGATTCATTAATCACCCAACGGACTGAAAATCCAACGGTCGTAAATATGTCAAAACCTACTAGAAAAGGGAGACACAGCATGCTGGTGTAAAATATTAATTTGCAGCAAATTATGAATGCAGTTGATGTGGAATAGCAATGTATTACCTACATATTTCCCGGTTATAGTGTAGATTTCATTTTTAGAAGACGTTTGTTTATTTCTGATATATCTTTAACGCTTCTTAAATTTATTTTTCTTTAAATATATTCATACCACTCCCTCTTTCCTATCTACGCCAGTGTCAGTCGGACACAGCTTTGATATACATTTATAGTTCAAGTATTGGATGCTAGTTCAGACTTTACACATTATTTTATTTACCGCTTGTTCAGATGAGTGAGTTAAACAGCCATAAAGATGTAAAATTAACTACCCCATAAATTCTTAATTAAACCATACGATGTATCTGCAGACGTCTTCAAAACTAGTGCTGTGGACCGGTTAACCACCAGATTTTGTGATTTGTAATAAGATAGAAAATAACATGAGAAAGACTGGTAGAAAGACCACACCTCGCTTTTTCTCGTCCCTAATAAATAATTTGAGCTGCTTGTTTCTCCGAGATAACTGTGCAAACATTTAAATTATGTTTTATAACTACGCCTTATTTTTCCTCGTTTGTTTTAAACAAACTTGAAATAGCTCGTATAATTTAAATGAATTCTGCATGAATAAACAAATATTTTTATAATAAAACGCTTTGTATTTATGTCGCTAGAACAACTTAATATGCAAAATGACACACGAGACTTTTTCATTTACAAGGCATGTTCAGCTGCAACATGGAGAAAACTACTTAAAATTAAAATCAAAGTAGTCAGCTAATTCAAAACTCGTGTTAGTTTCGCCCACTGCTCGTTAAACGAAGCAAAGCGTTTTTACATCAAGACAAAGAGCTGAGAACCAAGGAATTCGTGTCACCTATTTGTCAAATTATACGATCATTTTTATGAATCTGAACCTCGTTGTGTGAACCGTAAAAATTCCTCAACATAATGGTATACCGATTGTATTCGGTAATACGTTTCTTTATGACAGGTACTTTGCTGGCGAAGATTACAAACCATTCCAACAAACCATTTGCGTTTAAATTTAGATTTACTGGTAAGAATATTTCAGAGATGTTAAACCAAGTTGTTACAGCACGGTCGTTGCCGAAATTACAGGCACATACTTTCAAATTACAGATATTATCTATAAATAATAGAATAATGGATTTTGCAAATGCAGATAAAAAATAATTAACTGAAAGTCTAATATAAATAGAACAAGCCAAACCGTGGAGGAATTGTAACGAGTCTATTTGGAAAACTGCTTTTCCGCCGCGGTACATAAATAAAACTTGCTGTGGAGGAATTGAAGTGTAATTACTGAAATTTCTTATGTTAGAGCTAATCGATCAGCAATGCAATCAAACGCTAAACATATAAAGAAAATGGCCTTGAGGTACTCCACCAAAATCACTATGCTTACCCGCTGTAATTTTCGACTAGCTGTTAAGGACTTAAAATTGCGGATTTCGCTACTCTTAAAAGTTTGCTTTGTTGGTTCCATGGCCCTACGTCTACCTTATTTCAATATCTTAATGGCTTAATTACAATTATGCAAATAATTCATTAACTGAATTAATTACACATTATTACCAGGGGACAGGCTTTTCCTTGATGAATATTCTGGGAAATTAACAGAAACCGAACCGTCTACATACTGACGCTTGCAGAATATAAAGCTGGAAATGCCAAGAATTAATGCCTGTAATGAAACTAAATGTTAATTGCTCCAGCGTTTCAAGTTCGTTGTATGTAGCTAATTTAAAAACTCCAGCAGCAAACTAAAAATAACCATTACCAAGTTCAGGTGCAGCTTTGCCCTTGTTTACTTCGAGATAAGTTCAATTTAATGGCGCCCACGCATAATTTCAGTTCTGTTGTTACATCTCTTATCTAGGCATAAAATAAACTATAACTACTCCAGTATTCTAAGAAATGGCCAACAGAACTAACATATTACTACAATAATCTTACATTTATTAGCCATTTCCTGTGCAAAAAAAATTAGAATTAATTAAACTCTTTAAGTACTACCAGTATAATACGGCCAAACGTGTTATTAGTATTTCTAGTAATCGTGGCGTAGAAAAAATAAATTGCGCACAGTTTATTTTGTACTAAAATTGAAACTGTTTTTATTACACATTATCTATAAAACTAACTGTCATAACTTTTATTTCCTAAAATATGAAAACAAGGTGGTAGCCTTGAGTGTTACATTTAATTTAATTTTTTATGTTTACATTAAAGTCTTAGGGTACACGGGGAGGAATAGTCACGAGCCTCCTCACATATTTCCTGGCTAAATGCATTTCAAAACAAAACTAGATATAACTTTATTACCACATATACAATCATGACTTATTATATTTTGATTTGTAAATATCTGAAGATGTGCCTCCAGTTTTTTACAAACGTGCCCCAAAGAAAAACTGTTATTTAGAGAAAGATGTTTGGCGCCAACGATAGGGTTAGCTCGACGATAGCGTACGGAATTTAAATAAAGATGATTTCGTTCTATTGTTCTCACTAAATAGAACAGTCATTCGGCAACGATAATGGCCACCTGGTTTAAATAATACAATCTAGCACGTGCTCTTTGCTAAACATGGTTGAGTCATGCAATCAGGCTTGCCTTCGCGACTTGTATCGCGCATTTCTTTGCTGCCTTTGTTGAACGTTTTCCAACTTTCTATGGGTCGCTAAGTATGTGTTTAAACAAACTCTTGGAATCCCGACAAAGACCACGTTTTATCAGTTTTAAAATACAATTTTATACAAGATATGTATGTCGTGTGTGTATGCTTTTGCAATATTTTAACGCAAAGCTTTTTGTAGTTTGTTGCATAATGTAAGGCATAAGTATTTATAAAACAAAGAAACAAATGTATGCAGATACGTTCATAGTTCAATCAATTGGGTTATTTGTTAAAGTTAGGCTATTCTTGTGGCACCATTGTATGGTGTGCGAACTATCAACTTACGCAAATTATAAAATGCCAATTTCTAAACAGATCAAAAAATAGGTTACTTCAAAATGACAAAAGTAAATAAATGCAGACTTAAAAAATATGTTACGTATGTATTTAAATTTAGCTTCAACATAAAAAACATCCAAAGTTGTTTAACACCAAACTGTTAACACACTACGACGAATGTGTCCTTGTTTTTTAGTTTAAAACTAGCTAGATCTACTGCTTTATAAATATGTATAAATTGTTTTTATCATTATGTAAAGTAATAATGTTATTTATTTTGACCAAAGTGAATCATCATTTTTTATAGTTGCTTTTTAATTTGCGTCCTACTTTTGTACTGTTCTAGAGATACACATTTAAAAAACAAAACAAGGGAATAAGGAAACCATTAAAAAATTTGAATCGTTTGGATATGTGTTTTATTAAAGCATGAGAAAGTTATTCCTAATAATGCTATGGTAGTAAAATAATTGTGTATTAATAATTAATCTGCTTTATTCTATTACAAAAACAAAATGCCAAAGGACTGGAATACTAGTATAATAATCCCAGTACATAAAAAAGGGGGAAAAGGAAACTGCAAAAACTATAGACCAGTATAGACAGTCGATTAAGCACTACCTATAAAATCTTGGCAAACCTATTTTACAAAAGACTAAAGACACACGCCGAAAATATACTTGGAGATTACCAGAATGGCTTCAGACCGGGCAGATCGACCATAAATACCATACACACCCTAGAACAAATAATTCAAAAACAAGAGGGAATACAACAAGGATATTTATTGATTTTAAAATGGCCTTTGATTCAGTGAACAGAAAAGAACTAATAAGAGAACTAGAACATTTAGAAATACCTGGAAAATTAATAGCACTATTAGAAACGACACTAATAAATACAAGAACACAAGTGAGATTCCAAGAAACTACAACGGAACCTTTCGTAATAAATAAAGGGGTAAAACAAGGGGACGCCCTATCCCCAACCATATTTAACTTACTTCTAGAAAGCGCAATACGAAAAGCTAAACTCGATACAAAAAACATCATGACCGACCAAATACAAATAATAGCGTACGCAGACGACATAGCTGTCTTAGGGTATAGGAAAGAAGATATTGTAGACCGACTAGACAGAGAAGCAAAAAATATGGTATGGAAATAAATGAAGTAAAAACAAAATGAAGTTAGGGAAAGAATACGAGCACGCACAGAATTGTCTAAAAACATAAGAACACATGTTCGAGAGAGGCAACAATTTCAATTACCTGGGAGTCACGATGGGGCAAACGGGGAAGGATAAAGTGAAGAAGACATTGCTGAAAGGAAATCAGGCATACGGCAGGAATAAAACCCTACTAAAAAGCAAAGCATTAAGCAAAACAACAAAAATAAAAATGTAAAAAACCCTGATACGACCATTATAACCTAGGCGATGGAAACAATAGAAATAAACAAAAAAAAGACCTAAAAATCATACAACGAAAAATAATTAGGACAATACTGGGACCCAACATAACAAAAGGGAGAAAACAGACTGAAAAAGAATAAAGAAATATAAGAAGAACTTAGAGGAGAAAATATTGTCAGATATATAAAAACACAGCGACTACGATGGGCTGGACACATCATGAGAAGAAAACCAAATAAGATGGAGGAAGGTTACGATGTGGACACCGTTTGGACGCAGGAAACAAGGAAGACTAAGGAAAAGATGTAGGGATGCCCTGCCCTTAAAGAGGGCATAAAGGCATTGGGAATAGAAGATTCGAGGTCGAAATGCAGGGATAGGAAAGAATAAAAGAAGATAACAGACCAGCCAGGACCAACAACAAACTGTGAAAGAACCCAAGAACAAGAAGATCGGTCCACCTCAAAAAATGGATTGGAAACGCGTTAGGCGTTAGCCATAATTCTAAGAATTGCACAGCTCAATGATGATGATTTTATTACACAAAAAAATATACATATAAACATACATAGCACGACCCAACCATGTTTCACATCTTAAAGATCAATTTGCTGTGCGCAAAAGCAAATGCTACTGAATTACAAAAACTATTAGACATTTAAAAGTGTTATACCTTCCCACAATTTTTATCTAAATACTAAAACAATAACGTGGTTAGTGTGAGAGATTTATTAACAACAAGTATGTCAGTGATGTAATTTATCACAAACGAATACTGTAAAACTGTCTAAAGCCAACTTAAAACATACAGTTCCGTCTAAACGCAACTTAAGACTTGTTAAGACAATTTATTCCGGGTGACGAAAAATACAGATATTCTGATTCATAAACCAGCTACCTAACTTTAACATAAATTACAATCCGAATGTTCCTAGAAGTTCCATTCCTTCTCGTGAATTCGCGGAAAACTTCGATTGATTCAATTAAGTAAGGTGAATATCAAAATCATTAATTATTAATGGGACTTTGCGTCAAATTAACATCAATGTGTAAAACTGCATTGTCATGATCAGAATAATTAACATTTTGATCGCACGTAGCCAGGAACGCGAATATGACTTAACATCTAAATTTATAAAATTCCCAAACTATTTTAAAACTGACACGCATCGACCTAACTCTACTGCAATATTCTTTAATTCAACTATCAGTTGTAATTCTAATTTAATCAAATTAACCACAGCGCGAATGATTAAAAAAAATGAAACGACTGATCGGCAAAACAGCTGTAAACAAATTTGACAACCGATTATTTCAAAACAAACTACTTGCGAGCAAGCTTTTCATTCACCAAAACCAAATTTACAAAACTACATTTGGAAAACTCACCATTTTGGCGTTTTCTAGTGAATCGTAGTTGTACAAAAAATCACTATCCTGGGAATCGTCAAACCCAAAATTTAGGTATGGCACAAGCTGCGACATAAGTTGGCTGTGTCTCTCCTCCTCTAGGAAATGAAAAACCCCCGAAAACTTTCGACACTAGTAAACTGTTCAAACTTAACACAAGACGTCGAACGAGCAACTGTTGTCTTGCGATCGCAAATACTTGCTTTATAATCTTACAAGGCCGCTATTATTCTCCTTTTCGCTTGCAACCGAGCGGCGGACGTAAACCCGTCTCACTCCCACCGCGCGGTTGTTATATCTCAGTGACGTCGATTACGGGCCGTTGGAGGGGGCGCGTATAGAAAGCGCTTAGTTCCTAGAACGAATTTTTTGACTTTTAAGAAACCGGTTACCGTGTTTCTCCTCTAATTTTTGTTTTGAGGACTTCGAGGAAGTGGAAGTCGGAACTAAAACGGAAGTGATTCGGATTTTCCCACTTATAACACACACTTATCGAACTAGTACCTATTAAACTCACAAACAAAGTAACATTTATTGAGCAATGTAGTAAATACGTAATGTATGAGATATTTTTTGTAAATGACTAATACCGAGTTGACCGAAGTCATTAGTTCAAATATTTCAACGATTTAGTTAAATTGTATTGCACATGCATGAGTTGTTGACACTGACATTTGAAATTATTTTTACCGGAGCTTCCCAGTGTGCTAACCCTTAAAAAAATTCTCACATTTTCAAGTCGATAATTCAAAAACTGAAAAATCCACATATGTATCTTTTCGCTACGGTGTTGACAAAGTGATCAATAACAGCATTATTCCAAAAATAAATTAGTTATTTCTGAACTTTTGCGTTAAACTAACCCAAATAAACTTTCCCGTGACTATTGTAAAAACAAAATAACTTCCAACGCGCTTCGAAAAATACATTAAATTAAATCATGTTTCTCTCGACAGTAGAAAAACAAAAATGACAAAAATTAATATTTGTTTCGTTATACCAAGGGATTGTAGGAGCACTTTTGAACTATTAATCACACGAGCCAACTTCATGGGCAAGATTGGCAATTAACTTCAATCAAATGCTCCAACAGAATATTTTAGGCTAGCTCGGATTAATTAATCCAGGGACGTAGTTATAAACGACGAGTAAGAAGTAGGAAATATGAATTAAACAAAACTCCTTCTTTGTATCATAAAACGATTTAAAACACTTTTTTGTAATTTAAATTTATTTTTAAAAATGGAATTGAAAGTATTAATTAATCAACGGGCAAATTAATATTGTATTCGAGAATCGAACCCCATAGCTTAAAGCAATAAAAATAATTGATTTATATGAGTATCTATTCATGGAATGATCAATAAATTGAATCAACGAATATCTATTTCTTTAATCAATTAATCGCCGAATGAATAATCAATTGGACATAATTTCTTCTTCAAACAATGAATGCATTTTTTACAAAATCAAGGTTTCACTTCATGAAAATCTATTAATACCATGATCAAATATCAATTATCTTTTTAATCACTAGCTTTGGCTAAGTAAAACTTAAATAACAATCGTCACCGTTAGTTCATCTCACTATGAAAGAAATAATATAAATAAATGATTTATAGAAGTATACAAATTCATGGAATAATCAATAGATAGAATCAACGATTAGGATTATTTTTTAAATCACCAATCACCTAATGAAAATCAATTAAACACATAAATTCTTACTCAACAATCAATGGATTTTTTATAAAATCAAGGTTCCATGATTATAAAATTATTATATATAAAAAAATTGATTATCGTTTCAATCAATTAATTTAATAAGTTATACCTCATACAAATACATTTTTTTATAAAATTATATTTGTTTTATCTTACATTCAAGAGAAATTGGTGTTCTAGATTAGCACCATTCTGTTTTTATTGAACTATTAACTAATAGAGCCTTCTTGAGAGGCAAAATTAACCGCCTAATGAATAATTAATTAAACAATCAATGATTTGTTATAAAATCAAGGTTCCATATTATGAAAATCAATTATTCAGTAATCAAATATTAATTATCGTTTTAATCAATTAATTTAATAAGTTATAACTCATACAATCAAACACTTTTTTTATAGAATTATATTTGTTTTATCTTGTATCGTTTAAGAGAAAATTGGTGCTCTAGATTAGCACCGTTCTTTGTTTTTTTTAACTATAACTAATAGGGCCTTCTTCAAGGCAATTAATTCGCCTATGAATAATCAATTAAACTCATAAATTCTTACTGAAACAATCAATGATTTTTTATAAAATCAAGGTTCCACTTTATGAAAATCAATTAATTCAGTAACCAAATATTGATTATCGTTTTAACCAATTAATTTAATAATTTATCACTCGTACAATCAAATACTTTTTTTTATAAAATTATATTTCTTTTATCTTACGTTTACGAGAAAATCGGTGTCCTTAGATTAGCACCTTGTTTTCATTGAACTATTACCTACTAGAGCCTTCTTAAGAGGCAACATTTAAATTGAACTAAAATAAACTTTAAGAATAGAATATTTTAAACGAGTCGGATTAATTAATACAGGAACGCTGTTAAAAATGACCGGGGAAAATTTTGGGAACAAATTCCTTGTTTGTGTTGTAAACCGATCTAGAATGTTCTCTTTTAAACAAAGTTACCTTAATAAAAAATCGAAAGAAATAGCCATTATTAATTAATGGGCAAATAAATGCAGTTTTTGAGAATGGAACTCCATGCATTTGGTGAAGCAAAAGCTAATTAATAATCCTATCTACTACTTCAACGATTCATACCAAAAGCAATTACTTCAATAATAAATAAATTAAATTAGCAAATATAAACTATTTGCATATTCAACTAATTGCTTCTGTTGTATACTGAATGATCAATTAATAAAATAATAGATTATTTACACAATAAATTGTGAAAATGTTCCTGGACAATATACATATGTATTTAACTTTCTTTATATTCATTACTACAGCAATAGCATTACTGTGCAAATTAGAAAATATACACGAAAACGTATATACAGTATAAATCGGTTTTAATGTACCTGTACGAATCCTGACGTAAGTACTGTAAACATTTTTCCCTGTTAAAATTTCCTGCAAGACTGTCGTTTGTATTAATTCCCTTAATATTGTGTCGTCATAATTGAGAGGAGCAAGTGTATTTTACAGATCAAAGGATTGAGCAATGCACATTTTACAAGTTCGGGGAATCGCCAGTATAACGTGTGGCTTCATGTTTTTGAAAGTACGTTATAAAAGAAAAAAAAGTAAGTATGCTGATTATTTCTGTGAACGTTACATGAAGACTACGTAGTAAATGTGTAAGTTCTAGAAGAAATTAAAACCGCACGTATTCGTTTGATCGAATACTTGCAATTATCTATTAGTAAACAAAAATAATGCCCCATTACTTAATTAGTACTCAGCCCAGTAGCCCAATCACGACCCTCACAATCATTTTGAAAAATCAAAAACCGTTCACAGTTGTCTAATGAAATGTTTAGAAATAAAAACGCATTTTGTAAACCATCTTAACCACGAGGGAATGCCATCATCATCATCATCATCATCATCATCATTCCAATTTTAATATATATTGGCGCGACATACATTTCGTGATATTCCTGAATTTTCGTAATAGCATCGGGTGTAAGGTCATTACCTCCGAATATATATACCTATAATAATATATATAAATATTCTACGGAAAAAAATAAGAAATAACAAACAATATTGTTTCTTAGTTCGTTCTCTTGCTATGACAATCTGCCTTCTACTAAAAGAGCTGTTAATACTGCATACAGCAACAATTTTCCAGGAAAAACTATGAATTATTAAAGCAACATAAACATTCTGAAAACAACTACTACGCTTGAACACTAAATTAAACAATTCACAATATAGTAGTAAACCATAAACTCCGCAAATTGCAAGTAAAAACAGTTAACGTCCTGTTATCAAAACAATGAGGAATAAACTTTTCACAATTCATAAACCAATATTTTTTTAGTTTTTTAGAGCCTCAATAAAAGGCGGGAGTTTATATTCATGACATAACGGATTTTATTTGTACGTATTTATTATTTGCAACGCAGCAGTCTATGACTCACGAGGCATGCAAAACCTAATGACCTGTAAAATGCTGAAAAAAGAAAAAACAGCCAAGTTGAATAATTGATGTAGTACAGCGCGAACCCCTTTATCGCCGAAAGCACTAAAATAGTTCGATGATTCAACATATTTTGCTCTTTTTTTGCTCGCTTATCTACATTTTAACAACATAAAACCAGATAAAGAAATCTGGTTACAATTATAAACATTGGATTTAAAACATATCCTTCGCTTGCCTAGCGCTGGCAAGAATGTGAGATAACAACTAATTTTAAACGCGAAATTAAATTCAGATGATTAATTCCAAGACATTTTTGGGTTATCACTTAAAGTTATGTATGTATTTATCTAACATCGTGTTACCAACATTATCACTCACGTTTCGAAACTACTTCATGCAATTCTAAATCAGAGTTACGAAAAATTGTAACTTTAGTGTGGAATATTTTCAGGAATATGACATTTATTTTTGAGGGTACAGTACATGCTCATAAAATCGTTTATCGTTTATTAACTGTCAAACTGCCATAATAATTGTCAACACTATTTTCCTTCTCTACATATTCATAAAGCTGCAATTCACCAATCTATATACCGAGCGATGAATAAAAGAAAGTCGTCAATTGGAGCATATTACTTTGAAGATCATACTAGTGATGGCTGATTAAACCGTATTCTTCGATATCGCCAGGTAAACGTCAAGCACAACGACAAACAATTAATAATTTTATGAAAATTATACCCAGCTTAGTTGGATGAGTACGAGCAATTAATCTGATAAAGTTAAATATATTCCACTTTATTTAACTATGAAGAAAAATCAAATGAAACGGGCAACTTGGATGGCACCCATGCAATATTATTTGATGAAACAGGTGTAAAGTTTTACTTTTATGTGTTATTTACTGCACTCTTACATTCATTTTTGTAAGTGTTTTTGCACCAATTGATTAAAATGCACGTATGAAATTGCAAAGATTGTAAGTGATGGTTATTTTTCAGTTGCAAAAATGCATTAGCTCAGGATTAGTGAATCTAAAAAACGTGGAGTGAAGTTGGCCAAACCTTCAACGAAAACTAGATAGAATTGAATACAGTAGCAAATGAAGATGATTTTAATACAAATACAATTAAGAAAATTATTTAAAATATGTAACACTAATTTAGGTGCAGCATCAGGAAGTACGTATACTGTACCAATCAAAAGATGTTTATGAAAAAGGTCGATATTTACATCGTGTTACAGCATCCACCAAATAACCTCAAACATCAAAGTTCTGCGGTGATTTTCTTGCTTTTTGTTGTGTGCCAATCGTTTTTCAAATCCTTATTTGCTATATTATTATGATTTTATTGTTATCATTGCATATTGTATTAAAGATGCTTCAGATCCGAATAAAGAAAAAAATCCTTAATTAAAATAGTTTTTCAAGCATTCTGGTATGTTGTCAAGTCTACAAGATCATGTTTTAACTATTTTTAAAGGCATGATGTAAACACCGACTTCTCGGAGTGGTATCATGCGCAGTACTAATGTTAACAAACTTAGCTTTTAATTGGTTATTAGTATATATATTCTCCTCGCCATAAGGCTGTATATAAAACATCGTTTCCTAATTCCATGGCTATTCGGATCCGGGACTTCATAAACATCCACTACGACTACATAATGAACTGGTTTTTTAAGGGATAAACATGATTCTGCATTAAAGTTTGATCCGCCAACGTAAGGTCTTCCAATTCATTAACGGCTTGAAATAATTGCCAAAGCTGTTTAAAGTTTTTCTAATACAATTGGTTTGCGAAAAGCACACACATAACCTCACACTATATAAACTAAATTAACGAAATCATACAAAGTGTTAATAATTTTGTCTTAAATATATTACAAATTACTTGCTATTAGCTACATTCGATAAACGCTATTTACAAAGAATAAATGCGTATGACAAAGCTGGCCAAACAACCATTAAAATTTTCCGGTACAAATATCTTTCACTGATCAGGTTGATTTTTACTCTCGTAACATAGATTGATTTTCTGTAAAGATTTAGCATGTAGATTTTGACAAGTTAGTAAAAAAAGAAGATATTAATCTTAAAAACAATGTTCGTTACTACAGATAGTTATGTGTTATATTATTTTACAAATACAAACCAAAACTATAGGCAGAAAAAAAATCTGAGTAAGTTTCATTTGAATTTTAAGATCCACACTAATCAAAGTTATTAATCGCTATTTATAACAGGAATAGTTTGCCTACTATTTTTTAACGATTAAAATGTTCAGCTATTCTTATCATCCTAGTTAATTGCTAAATAAACAGGTGCTAAAACAGATAAAAGTAGGAAAGTCGTGAATCCCAAAACACTGGGAATTGCCAAGTGATAAAAAGGTATTTCGGAGCAATATCAAAAAATAATGTTATTCGCAGAACTAACTTCTAAATAAGGGAATAATTCGTATTTGCGGCCTTATCATAGTACAATTTTGTTTACTAGGATGAATGTCTGATTTACCCACTTATCGTGTTATCAATAAAATTACAGGAACTAAACAGGTGATATAGCCATGATGTTACAATAATCAAAAACAAACAACAAAATCATTGTGGATTTTCCCATGTTACAAAAAATTTCAGTTTTATCTGCAAAATGATTTTATATGATCATATTACATAATTTCGTATGTATCTACGTCCAAAAATGATTGTTATAAGTTATTCCACTGTTATGATAAATATTTTTATTACGTTTCAAAACAAGTGAATACTTACATAAATAAATAGAAACAGAAAACTCTTTTTTATGTTTTATTTATTACTGCAATCAAGTCCGAAAAAAATACTGAATACCAAAACTATGAATTTTTTTAAATGTGAGGCTATGGCGGATATAATGGCATACGTAGATCCCAGCCAATTAAAATTGTTGGTACTCACTTTATCATACTGTTTAATACAAGGAGAATAAAACTGAGGCAAATAGATTTGTATTTTATCTACTTTACACATAACATGTAACGTGAAATACGTACGACAATAAACTACAGTCCAACTCACTTAAGGCAAGTTTGTTTACTCCGAAATCCTGGTTAGAACGAACTTTTACGACATAAATGTTGGCATTTCATTGTTTTCTATATTGTATTTCTCGCTTACAACGGGCGCGTATGCCGGAAACAACAAAAAGAAATTAAATGATTATTAGGACAGTTTAACTAAATCATATCTTACAGGTTATAACTGAACCAAGGGATTAAGTTTTCCTCGGTTGAGTGTCTTAATTTGCGTTAATATTTATGTTTCATACAAAGTAACAAGAAATCTTACCAAAGTATTTTAGATAACCGTAAATCAATGACATTTTTACGTTATTGGATGTATGTATTGACGTGGGTTTTTTAATCAAATTCTAGTAGTAGTAACGAATTATTCAGTTTTATACATTATTTTTAGACGTAATCCTAGTGATTTACGATAAAAAGCACTAAAATAATTAACGATCCACAACTTATCTTCCTAAAATCACCTAAATGCCGTAATTTAGAGGAATCTATGTGCATCTATGCTGTTTTTCATTTTATTTTATGTATTATCTATGAAAATGTAATTTTGCTGTTTATAAATATGGTATTTTAAGTTTTAACAGGGTAAATAATTTTTAATGTTTCCCGATTATTACGTTTAACGGATATAAGGAGGAAATATTTCCAGTACAAATGCCTTGTAGCCGAATTGGACTGTAGTATTTACAATTTCCGTTTTGACATGTTTTTTTTTTCAACTATTCGTTCAAAATACAAAAACAATGTAATTCTAAAGGCCTGTATGATACGGCACAAAATATTGTAAAACAATTTTGTAGAACAAAATTTTGTACAATATTCTGAGCCGTTTTTTTACAAAATTCTGTGCCCTGTCGTACGGCAAAATTTTGTACAAAATTCTGTAGCTCGTGCTCTAAAGTCCACAGAATTTTGTTCAGAAACAACGTCAAATCGATGCGCAAACGAGCACTTTCTAGTATTCATCAATGATCATAGAGGGCAAAGACATAAATGTTTTACCACCTAAAATCCATTAACGCTAGCCATTCTACACAAACTTAATATAAGTTACAAACAAAAATTGTCGAAAACGCAAAAATAATACAAGCCACGAAAAGATAAACAACATTCAAGGTTAGGTAAACAAAAGTAAACAATTATTCTTAAATCTTGTTAGATTTCTAACTTATATACAGTAACATGATTATTTTGACAGTTTTCTCACAGATGTCAACGTAATTTGCTCCTATTTGGGCATGCTCACAGACAGAATTTTGTACAAATTTCTGTTCCGTGTAATACCTGTTCTGCAGAATTTTGTACAACAATCTGTGCCGTGTCATACAGGCCTAATATAATATACCTGGCTGGATTCCCCAAAACAGGACGTTATAAAAAGTATAGCGCAATACAACCGCATTTTTCTTTTTTAGTTTTTTACGAAGCAACGCATCAACGCTGTTATTTATTGAAATAATCCAGAATATACTCTTAGCTTCTACATTTGACTAAATTAAAATGATTTTCCTTCATTAACGATACTTGATGGCCTGCATTCTCTACGTAGCGCATCAGTATTATTATTATTCCCATCGTTACAATTGGGCTGCGAGTGTATTTCATGGAATCTGGGGAAATACCGCTGGTGGCAAAATGGGGGTAAGTAAGCACCAGTTTGTGCATCATGTATTGAAAACGGAAGGAAATAGAGTATAACTTCCTTGTAAAGTATATGTGATGACCAGTAGAAACATTACATTATAAAGAAAATAAGGTATCTAAAGTGGATTAAGGTGCAAAAAAACGTAGCACCGGGGTACTTACGAGATAGTCCGGATAGTTCAGGTAACAGACATAATTTCCAAGTAATCTGATTAACGGCGGGGCAGTTTCGTTGTAGTCTGCATAGCCCCAGAATAGTATGGGTAGTTCTAGGGTGAATACATTAGGAGTCTGGTTAGTCTTGGGGTAGTATTAAGGTAGTGCAGGCAGTCTCGGAATAGTTTTGGTGTAGCGGTAGCTTCGAGGTAATCCAGGTAGTCCCCGAGTAATCTGAGTGGTTTTGGAATAGTTTGGAGGTAGTCCGAGAAGTACTGGGATAGATTCATAGCCGATACTTGAAAAACTTGATCGTCTGCACTGCGTATGTTCTCTAAGTAGCACATCAGTATTATTATTCCGGTCGATACAATTGACCTGCGACTATATTTTACACAGTCAAGGGAAGTACCAATGTAAGCAAACTATACAAAATCGGGGGAAGCACCAGTTGTGCATCATGTATTAAAAACGCGAAGAAAATACAGGATAACTCCGTTGTAACTTATCTACATATATTGACTCTCAGAAATAGTACATCATAAAGATAGTAATATCTAAAATATGGATTAAGGTACAAAAAAAATCTATACTTCATATTAGTGCCCACAGCAAAAAGTTATACTGGAATTTAAAATATTTTACATAAAAAACATGTTCTAAACAGTAAACACAAACGCTCTTCGACATTTGTTTTAAACATAACAACTACTGTACATTATATGAATTTACGAACTAGCGGGTTTCTAATCAACTTTCGCAATACTCCTTTACCCACCTACCGCCCTCAACCTTAATAAGTGCAATATTTTCCAAGTTACAGGCTTGAACATTTTTTATAAACCGGTTTCTTTGTTTTATATGTGAAGAAGATTTTAACATTTACTTGATTCTCTTGAAACCCACATTGTCAGAAATTTTTAACTGGCGCACAGATAACAACACAAAGCCTGGAAACACCTTATCAAATTTATCATAACGCAATAAGGTAGCACCCGTTCCATTTGCGTTCGCAGGAACCCTGTCTTCCTGTCCCCGTGATCACATGTGACCGCACAATAACCACAGAAACAGAGATAATCTTTACATGTGACACCGATACGGCTCCTATTAATAAATAACTTAGAAAGTAATACAGTATCCGTCTGTGATTATGCTTGTTAAATGCAATTAATGCGGTTTTGCATGAACGTTTGCATATTCCTTTCAATCATGTTTTATAGACAACCAAAAATTTCCAAGACATAATATCTTCGTAAGGGTAAAAGATAGCAAGTTCCTTGATACAATACAAATGTGAAACGTTTCGTCTTTATTTAACTTTTCTTGTCGACCAATAAAGGAACGAGATCTGTCAAAATCGTACAACGAAGTTGACATCTCAGTACGCCCCAATGAGATATTGTGAACACACTAGTGGTATTGTTAGCACATATGAAGTATTTCGAGTATAAATAACGTAAAGTACATGTGAGGTGTCTCAAACACACGTGTTTTATTAGAAATACACCTGATATATTGCGACCACGCATGAGATACTGCTAGCACGCATGAGATATTGCGAGTACGCATAAGATATTGCGAGCACACGTAAGGTATGGCGAGCACACGAAGATATTGCAAACACACAAAAATATTGCAAGGACACGAAGATATTGCGAGTACACAAAGATATTACGCGCACACAAAGATATTGCGAGCACACGTAAAATAACCTAGAACACGTGAGATATTGCATGCACAAGAAAGGTATTGCGAGAACACATGAATTATTGTTAGCAGTTATACAGTATTTCTAGTACGCGTCAGGTACTTCAACCACAAGTATGTTATTGCGAGCATGCGTAAGGTATCGCGAGCACACGAAGATATTGCGAGCACCCGTAAGATAACGCTAATACACGTGAGGTATTGCGTGCACAAGAAAGGTGTTGCGAGCACACATGAGATATTGTTAGCACTTCTACAGTCTTTTTAGTACGCATGAGGTATTTCAAGCACACGTATGTTATTGCTAGCATGCGTAAGGTATCGCGAGCACACGAAGATATTGCGAGCGCACGTAAGATAACGTTGGTGCACGTGAGGTATTGCGTGCACAAGAAAGGTATTGCGTGCACAAGAAAGGTATTGCGAGAACACATGAGACAGTGTTAGCACACAAACAGTATTTCTAGTACGTTTGAGGTATTTCAAGCACACGTATGTTATTGCGAGAATGCGTGAGGTATTGCGAGCATGCGATGGGTATTGTATGCACACGTAAGGTATTGCGAACACATATACCATAATATGAGAACTCGTAAGGTATTGTGCGGACCCGTGAGGCGTCAAAATAGCCCTCATCAAAACAGCCCACACTCATAATAGTCCATGCCAAAACAGCCCCGAGAAAATGTGGAATAAATTAACATTAACAATTTTATTTTATTCACACTTATAATATTCGCTCTCTATCTTGGTGTTAAAGGCAAAATAATTGTACAGCTCATATATTTTACTCTCTTATTTTGATAATAATAGTAATAATAATAATTTTAAATTTTTAAATTGAGCTCTATGCCTAACTCATTTTCCTGTATAATTAGAGTTTATAAGATAATGTTATTGCTTTATTGTCCGAGCATTTTCACAATTTCGTTTATTATTTAAAAGTTGGACTCTTATTATTAAGCATATTTTAATTTTAGGAAGGTCTATTTTGGCTGGGCTAGATTGGCGGAGCTATTTTGCCATGGAATAGTTTGGGTATGGGCAGTTTTGAAGAGGGCTATTTTGACAGGGCTGTTTTGTCGCAAGCTATTTTAAAGAGGTACCGCGAAGCATTGGTAGCACACATAAGCTATTGAGAGCACAAGTAAGCTAAGGTAAGCACACGTACGGTATTGCGAGCACAGGCTAGGTATTGACAGCACACATAAAGTATTGGGAACATATGTAAGGCATTACAAGCACACGTGCGGCGGCATGGCAAATATAAATAAGATGTTACGAACACACATTCATACATATATGAATGTAAATACTAAAACACATTTAGCTTTTTGACTGTGTACAATGCTTACAACATAGAATGGCATATTTGGCATTTGAAAAAAAAATTACTTAAAGTAATTTATTAGTTACTATAAATTTTTTTGGGTAAATACAAATAATAAAGAAAATATTTTTGAATAGCGTATTTTCATTATGTAATGTATTTAATACCACTATTACCTCGTACTCGGGAATCGAATTGAAGGGGCTACGTACAAAAGCTCCAAAGTCTAACGCCTTGATCGCCGCTTTACAACACCTCCCTTTTTAGTTTTACTTTGGGTAAAATAGCCGACTGATATTTAAAAGTCCGCAATGAAAGCTAATTATACGGTGTAGATTACAAATATTAAATAAACTGGTTTAAGATTAAATAATAAAATGTCATATCGTGGTGAAACACAACCGAAAAATTAATTATATACAAAAATTATATCGACAATTGAATTGGGTGGGCACTTCACATTTTGCGATGCGTGCGTTCCACCTATTTAATGCATCTTTGAATGCATGCAAATTTAAAAAAACAAATGAGAACCCATCAAATCTGTTAAATTAATTTCACATATCACAAATTAATTTTAGATATTAAGACCTAATGTCAAAAGTTCAATATACATATACATTGCAAAATAACACTTGTTGATTACTTTGTGTTTGACTAGTTATTCAAGATAGGTATGTTCATAATTTCTACTCCTTTTTCGTAACGCGAAAACTACATCTACTTCCTTCTTCAGGCCTTTTCCCAAGAAGTACAATAATTTCATATATACATTTTTTTTCTATTGTGCCCTTGACTGATCAGGGTTCGAGTCAGGGATCCTTTATTAAAATACTATCCCAAAATGTTCAAAGATGGTCGCCTAATTTGACTTATTTTTCTACTCGACCTACTAGATTGGACGGTGCCCAGTCGATAAACCAAAACGATAACGACAATAAAATTAATATACGAATGGTCATTAGGAGCTAGAATTTTAAGTAACCGTGGACTAGAAATCGTCAAGTGAGGGTTCAAATACCGCAATGACCGTTGACCCTGTGCGTATGTAAGTGACCCAGCAAAGCGACAGCTGAAATTGAGCGGCAACAGGGCTCCTCATCGCCGGGTGCGGTGTTAAGTGTCAAAAAGGCGTGGGCGGGTGTCACACGTGCGACCACAGCCTATTTAAAAGACAACACTTGCTACAACAGATCAAGGATCTTTGCATTATTCGACACTGCGTTTCGTTTTATAGCTATACTAGGGTTTTGGATGAACGTTTGGTTCGCGGCTAAATTTATGAAGCTATTTGCAATGACATCGATTATATATGGAGCCTTTATACTCTGTTTTTTAATTATGTATTTTCCCGTGTCCAGTAGCGACGTTGGTGGCAAGGATTAACTGATCAATCTGTCCACCTAAACAAAGCTTCTTTTAGTGCATTTTCAAAAATAAATGGGGACCGTATGTGCAAATGTTAGTTCCTAGATTAATTCCGTGTAATTCCCTTCGCTCAGTTTTTGCAGTTTCCCCATTTCACTCACACGAGCAGGTCGTCGTCTTAGATTGATGCTGCGATTCCCCTAATTTTGTGCCTTCTAAGTTACATGAAAATTTATAAATAAACTAAAGTTTACTAGTTTTTGTATACCACAGATACACTTGTCAAGGAAGTCTAGAAGCGTTACGTAAAGTGCCCTTGCAATACAGTCTTCATTGTGGAGTTGTGTAAACTATTAAACAGACGAAAGGAGCCACAAATACACAACACAAATAGCCATACTAATTAAATTTCTTGCAAGTTGCAAAACAAATACATTTAGGGCAAGTAATGGTAAATTTTACATCTAAACCTAAAAACACAAGAATTACCAAATTGCTGATATTCTTCCTGTTTTCTCTTAGTAAATTATTATTAACTTCAATTGTGTTTATATTTAAATGATGGCAAAACCAGATGGAAAATATGTTGCACATGTGCAATACTCCGGTTAGACCAGGATTAGTCTGCATACTTTTGTGGTAGTTCGGATTGTCCAGGGTTAGTTTTGAGGTAATCTGGACTATTGAGTCTGTATAGTTCTAGGTCGTCCGGGTACTCTTGGAGTAGTGTGGGGATAATCTAGTTAGCAACAGAATAATCTCGGTAGTCATGGGGTAGCTTCAAAGCAGTTGATAGTACCGGAGTAGGTCAGGTAATCGTAGGTAGTATCGCAGTAGTTCGAGTGGTACGGATAATAGACGTAGCACCGAAGTAGTTGCGAGTTAGTCTGGATGGTTTAGATAGTTCTGGCGCACGGACATAATTTTCAAATAATCTGAGTAACGCCGGGGCAATTTCGTAGTAGTCTGCGTCACCCCAGAATAATATGGGTAGTTCTACTTCTAGGGTAATTTCATAACACTTAGTCTCGAGATAGTAGCAACGTAGTGCAAGTAGTCTCCGCGTAGTTTTGATGTAGTGGTAGCTTCTAGGTAATGCAGAGTAATCTAACTGGTTTTGGGAGAGTTTCGAGGTCGTCAGGGTAGTACTTCATGGTAGTAGAAGAGTAGCTCACAAAAACCCTGGTAGTCAGGCTAACAAACGCAATACCGGCGTAGTTTCAAGTTAGTCTGGATATTTAAGGTAAGTTGGGTAATAGAAGTAGCTTTGAAGTTGTCTTAGAAATACCTAGGTAGTCTTGAGTTACGTCTGAGTAGTTCAAATTATACCGAGCTAGTTTTGAGGTTGCTCTTAATAGTCCTGGCCTAATCACGAGATGGTTTCTAGAGTCTGAATATTCTCAGAGCAGTCCTGGGCTGCTTTTAAGATGGTCTGCATAGACCCATCACAGTTTTAATGTAGTCTACGGTAGTCCATCAGCTGAACAAACTGCTTAATTTAATTGTTTTAATACATAATAATACATTAAGAAGTTTTTATAGTGATTCTTGAAAAAACCAAAAAAACAAGGAAAAAGTTGTAAACCCTAAAACTTCACTCTCTTAAATTAAGAAAAAAACTGTCTATTCGAATACGAACCCTCAACCTTTTGCACGCAGGGGATATACACAAATGAAATAATTTCTTTGTAGACATGTCCAATATTATTGGACTACTCGTTCATGTTCAATAAAGCATTTGCATAGTTCATTTTGAAATTTATATTACACATTAATATTTCTGTAAAGTAAGTACCAAAGAAAACCACAACTTGCAGATTTCAGTGTATTTTTATAACATGAAAGTGGAAATTTAGAATTTCTAGTCACAAAAAGGTATTATTCGAATTTGTAATACGCAGTAGACATGTACTAGCCTGAGTCCTCCGGCTATAGAGAGTTATACTATACCGCTAAGTGCGTTGACTCATTAGCCCCTGGCTTTCAAAACAAATTTAAGTAGTTGACTCATCGATATTATCTATGTCTACCACGGGCCAAAGTTAAAATTATAAAGTGAAGGAATCAACAAGCAAATAAAAACTTTTTCCCAAAAATTGCTTTGCCTAAACACTCAAGTATTGGGTGGCAATTTCTTTCTGTGTCGTCTTTTTGTATTTTTCTGTAAGACATTGACGTTAAGTGTAGAAAATAAGACATCATTTCATCTAGCTAGCAATATATTTCATAATACTTGCCAATAGCAGGAAATTAACCTCCATAACCTTCAACCTTCAAAACGCAATAAGAATTAGCAAATTCGATTCATTCTAGAAAATTCAATTCAAACTTATACTATAAAGCAATTGTTTTATATGATTTAATCACGATCACGAAACTTGCCTTCGAGTTGCTCCGTCTTTTTATGGCATAAACGTGTTTTGTGGAGGTAACGATTAACGTCAAACAGACAGACACCGCCTGGCCTAATTAAAATAGTTAATACTTAGAAGTAGAACTGAAGTTACCTTAAGGCTCTTTACTGTACACGCCGATAGCATCATGGTGTAATTTAATTCAAAAATGCCTTGAGAAATTGTTTAACAATTTGGATAACATTGTCATTAATTTCGGCAGTAAACATGTCTCAATTAAAAAGCTTTCGAGCGCTTGATCCGGCCCTGACCAATAACGCCAAATATGGAAATCAGCAACACTCGTGTTTTTGCGTGCTATTTAAACATTGTTTTAAATTAATTAAACATAATTGTAACACCACCGTTACACGCAACGTGCCATTTGCAAAAATTAATCTATATTACATTCAGCGAAACACGAAACAAATTGGGGCGTGGCGAAGTTCAACCCTATTCATTCGAAAGGGTTTTTGGAACAATGTTAATGTTAGATATTTTTCATTAAACTTGGGACCCTGACACCCACCACTGCAGACTAAATTCGCCTAAACGCGCTAGGGAGATTAGAATTAATATCGCTGCAGCTGCTGTGCAACAATACTATGTCAGGGTTAGATTGCAACCCACAAGATACGTGACCTTTTTGAAACACTGGCGTTCATGTAACCAGGAGCTGCATGAATTGGGAATTTGCTGATGGTTTTTATTTTATTTTTGTAGCTACTTGTATATACAGGAAAGAACATTTCACCAATAATAACTACAATATATCAACTAGATTCGTAATTAAATAATACATATAACAGGTGCAACAATAAACAACAATGTATGGTTAGCATTTACATTTGTGCAGAATTATTGTCACAGCTACTAAACTTGTGGACTTTTCTTTTGCGTGCGAATTAAGCTTTTAAAGTTCATATTTCTTGCACTCAGTGCATATGGAACAAAAACTCGCATTTTTTTAGTAATTCAATATTCACATATCGATATACAATAACATCACGGTATACACTGATAAGTATCATATAAATAAACATAAACCAGCTAGTAAGTCAGGATGTCTATATACAGGGCTGGATAAAAGTACGCGACGACCCAAATATCTCTACTACGGCAACCGCGATTTTAATAAAATTTTCTGAATGAAGGTTTGCATACACGGCGGATAAAATGAAGGTATTGGCGGTTTAAAACGACTTCAAATTTAGGCGGAAATTGTATCAATTTTTTTATTTTACGTGGAATATCCTATATATTTTGATATATCGATAGAATTCTTTTTTATGAATTCAGTGACATAAGGTTTGATGGCTTAATTTTATGTAATTCTAGAGATATTGAACAAAACACTCACACATAAGACTTTGTAATTAGTTTTATTACCTAGTATTATACATATAAGAGCAGAACAAACCATTAAAAACAAACAAATAAAAAACTACAAATATCATCACTTGTGAAAATGCGCAAAATGACCACCAATTACTTCTTAACAATAACCAAGTCTATGAACGGTGTATCAGAAATAGGTACAAATATTAAATCCGATGGTAGATTACAATATATAGAAACTAGAAAAAACATTTCTTTGGCAATGGGACCCTTAAGATATGAGAAAATAATAATTGAAAAATTGACCCAAAATTGTTTGAGTACCGCAGGATAATAACAAAAATTTGAGTTCAAAGACATGTTATGCAAAGGAAAGTAAGAAGTAAGAAAGAAGAAGTGCAAAAAATTCTTATCACCTGCCACAAACCAATACTATTAGGTAGGTCAGTAGTTTATCACAAGCCAGACAAGTTTTTACGTGTTTGCCACTTTGGATTTACTTTACAATTAGGTAATAACCTTCTACAACTTAAATGCATTTTCTGTGTATCATCAGCAATTCTCAAATAAAATTTTATTTTATTTTTTAATTCGAAAAATAAATTTAATGATTTTTGAAAAATGAATTATACCATTGAATTCTACTTGAGCCAATCTATTACTGGCTTAAGTATTTGTACCTATTTCGGATACACCCTGTATACAATTCCCGCAGTTACATTAACAATATGCTCTTCAGAAACTTATCTTATTTCACCAACAATTCTGAATCCCAATTCTTCCAAATTATCTAGTCGTTTGATATAAATTCTAGCTTGTAAATGTCCCTAAAGAGAGAAATCCAATGGATTCAGGTCCGGAGAACGAGCGGACCAAGCAATAAAATCCACCGATTTGAAACATTTGGCTTAGAAAATACCAAAGATTTAGAGCATATTGGGGAGGTGTTCCGTCCTGGTGAAACCAAATATTATTAGGTAATTCCCCTTCTTCTCCGATAGTCGCTGGAGGGTAGTAAAGCGTGCGGCAACAGGCTCTTGCTAACAGTTTAGATTTAGTACTGACTTTTCATTTTAATTCAAATTATGAATAGAACAGCACAGATCTGTCTGAAACAGAGGCTTGGGGGGGGGGGGGGGGGCATACGCTAATTGGGAGGTGGACGAACACAGCAACTGCTACCCAAGTGTTTAGGGTGAGCCAAAGTGTAATTTCTCCAATTTAAAATCGCTTTTTGGAAACTGGAGATATTCGGCGAAGACAAGGCCAGTATAAACAACACCAAGAGATGATCGGCATCTTTCGCAACATGTACTTAGAAATTGAAATCTGAATGCAACTCAGTTTTGAGGTAAATTTACTGATGCTACTGGAAGACTGGTATCAAGACAAACAATAACAAAGCGTCTTCATGACGTCGACCTATATGCTCGTAGTCACTGGTTTGCTTTCCACTTACTGTAAATCATAAGAGCATGCATAATGTGCGGAGTATAGCAATGACTAGGGATGAATGTTGCTTAGGAACTAGTCAAGACTTCTTTTGCAACCAGATAATAGGCGTGTTTCCATTTAGGACGAACCCAGAACACGAAAGTATCCACAATTTGCCCGGAAACGGCCACAATATGAAGGTGGCCGTGTGATGGTATGGGCCGGGATTAGTGCTGGAGGTCATACGAATCTTTACTTCATTCACAATGGCTCTCTTACTGCTGAAAAGTATCGGGATGAGATTCTGCAACCCATCGTTCTTTCGTACGCAACAGTGGGAGGACAATGCATGTTTGTGGGTAGTGGTGGTCCACATGGAGCAACATCATGGACAACTGTTGTGATGATATGGAGGAATTGATACAATGGACTGGCTAACAAATTTCCCTGATGGTAATTCGATCGAACATGCTTAGGATGTATAATACACATAACGATAAACACCACTACCTACGTTTAAAAAATATATCACTAATAAATCGATAAAAA